>VDFB02193867.1:264037923-264095679 GCA_007258455.2 Sequoia sempervirens | reverse complement strand
CCACTTCCCTATGTTCTAGGAACTAAGGAATATCATCCATGGAGGGAATCCTAATGGTCGGATGTGCAACAAATAAAAAGGTATCCAGATTCTCCAGGAATTCAGGCTTCACTATAAAGTTGGCAATAGCACGAAGTCTTCAATAGGTAGCCCAATTTCTAGAAGCGACGCTACAATGTGGGAAGCTATATCAGAATAGAAATAAAACTGGAAGTCCTAATGAAGAAAAAAATTTCAAGCCTTTGTGATGTGATGCTTCCTAAGAAAATGTTCCATCGAAGAGAACCTAAGAAAATTGGTGTATCCATGGCCAAGAAGCAAATGCAAATGGACATAGCAGAATTACAAAAATAAGTAGAAAGAAAAAGAGAGAAGTGTGAAGAATTTGAGAAGAAATGCATAATTTATAGAGATCCATAATAAAGTTGCAGTACATAGTTTCCTTGAGTGAGTTATTTTTTGGGAAACTGTAAGCGAGGTGGAAGTTGGATAATTATCTTCAGAGTTAAAGGTTAAATCAAATTAATTCTTTACACATATCTAGTGGTAAATTGCTTCAAATTTGAGTGTATGAAGATTGTGAATTAAGCATGTTGAAGATTTTGAAATTAATAGTGGTCATTTCAATTATTTTAAACAACCATATTAATTATGGAGGTTCTTATGTATGTGGAATACAAAGGGAAATGAATCCGACAAGGCAATACACATCATCACCCGAGTAAGTTGAGAAGAAAATATGTGCATAATAAGGCATGTGAATTTAATGAAGAATAATGTGACCGTGCTTCAAGGTAATCATGAAATTTTTGATCCATTAATGAAGTGCGCAAATCGGGCCAAGCTTCAAAATAGAAGCAGCGCAAATTTTGAAATTTCCATAAGTGGTATGTGCAGATCATCATGGAAAACAGTGCCCTATGGCAAAAACTGTGAAAAATCCTGTTAAAGTAACCTGATAAAAATTCTAATAAGTTATCTCTATTATTTCCAAAAATATGTAAGAATAGAATATGAAAATTGAAATAAAGTTCTCGAAACCATTTTAGGTTTATTTTAAAAATAAATAAAATCTATTTATGAAAAATTTGAAATTTTAATGCAAGATAATTTTAAATTTCAGGGAAAAATAAGAAAGTAGGTGCCCACCACCAACTTAACCATAATAAAATGATAATATTTTTAATAAGATTCAGGTGGCGAGAAGTGAGTGACCATGTCCCGATGTGATGTGTTACATTTTTTTATAATTTGTTTCTACAAATAATTAATTATGAATTTTTTACCACAAATTTTAAAAAAGCTATAAAAACCTCAGAGTGTCTAACCACCTTAACTTTTTGGTCAAAACTTCATGAAATTTTAATTTTTTCTTTTTAATCCTATAGTATGTGAAGTACAGAAATGATGTATGTTTTGGATTCAAAATTGTGATGTTTTGAAAGTTATAGATAAGCTTTTTCTAACTGGCCCATCGATTAGGACTTATCATAATTCTAGCTAGAAAATTAATAATAATTATGTATTAAATTAAAATTAAAGAATAAATTTGATATTTGTGGAAAGCTGAGGAATATTCTCAAAACCCTTTTCGCTTCAGTTCGACTCTGAAGCCATTAAAAGTCACAGCCACATACCCTACAAATACCCATAATATTGCCACTTTTTGGCCCATCATGATCCTGCACATACCCATAAAATTTAATCAGAAGGGTGGTAACTAATGTTTTTAAATTTATATTTAAATTTGGTGATTGAGTTGTCTATTGCTAAATTTTAATTTATGCATATTTTTTGATCATATAGCATGCTATAGTTAGCTAGGATTTAGCATAAATTAGTAAAATTTAGTTGGAAACACACAGTTACATGGAATCATTAAATGAGTTCTTGGGAAGTAGTGAATTGATGAAGGGATTTGCATTGAATGAAAAATAAAAAATTAACCTAAATGCTACCACTGTAGTTCCCAACCTAATAGCAGTGCTTCATTTCTTGCAAGTTGATAAAAGAGCTATCATCAAAATATCAAAAGTTAAAATGAGCTATCATTGCTATATAAAAAAAAAGGATATCAACTATTTAGGCTATCCAAATAACTCTACTGAGGCTATGGACACCTGACTAGTAGTAGAGCTATGTTTGGGGGAATTATGGAAATAACCTTATTGGGGCTATGGATTCTTGACTGGAAATAAGGCTCTATCCCTGGTTGGATTTGGAGGATTACTATATTATGTAGTTCATCGTTAAATGAGTCTGAGTTCTTTTACTAAGTTTCCAAAATTAGAATTAACTGACAACACATGTAATGTTTTTGCCGAGTTTTATTTCTTTATGCCAAAATCTAGGTAAAGGTAGAAGTTATTGTTTTAAAATATGTATAAGTTTTAATTTACAACTGGTGATTTAATTTCAATTTTGGTTTAAATTTGGTTTTATTGGTTGCAAGTTGTTGTGTGGTCTCACAACATGCCCCAAGATTGAAAAGATTTGGGGACCCAAGTGAAAGAATAACTCTTATGGCAGGAGCTAGCAGATTGGAAGATCATTGGAAGTAAATAAAAAAAATATTTGGTAATAAAAGTACTTCGTAATGTAAGTGTTTTAGGCACCAGATACCGAGTACCGAAAACATGCGAAAGGAGAAAGGTAATACAAGTTCAAATGGAAGGATTTGGTCTTGTATGAAGCATTGCGGTATGAAAGAGTCCTGTATAATGGAGTTCTAGTATAACCGAGGTTCGAGAAAGTAAGTGGGTAAAGTTGAATACTAGGTACTGGGTTGTAATGTGAAGTGGAATGCTAAAATATTAAGTTTATCTAATGATCTTGGTGATCCGGTATATGTGATGATTTATGATATGCTTGAAAGTGTGTGAATTATGTGATTTTTTTACTAACTTTTGAATAATGGTTTTATTCACATGAGATGCTATAATTTTTTTCTTTCTTTTAAAGGGATTTAATGTGTGGAATTTGTGATTGTAGGAGATGCAGATTGTGATGCAAAGTTTGGGTATGGATGGTCAAGAAAACTTAAATCATGGATGGAATAATTTTTAATCCAGTTCGATTACTTTGGGAGATTATAAGGTAGAAGGCTTTGAGTCC
Organism: Sequoia sempervirens; assembly: GCA_007258455.2. Classification (NCBI taxonomy): domain Eukaryota; kingdom Viridiplantae; phylum Streptophyta; class Pinopsida; order Cupressales; family Cupressaceae; genus Sequoia; species Sequoia sempervirens. The sequence goes on along the minus strand of VDFB02193867.1, from coordinate 264,092,565 downwards.
ATCAGAATGTTGGGGATATCAGTATTTCACATGTGGTGGAAAAGAATATCTATTTTTGGGAGAGCCCATTCCCGAGAGTGATAGAATCAAAGCCAAGTGATGTGTTGGGGAAAAAATTCTACCTTTTCATTCTGAATATATGGGAGGTCCCTACACATTATCCTGATTCGAAGTATCATCTTGGTGAAGATTCAATATTAACACCCGAAGAGCTTCAATGTGTAATTGGAGTTGACTTCCATTGAATTCAATTACAATTCTCCTATTGGTCACTACATTCAACATGATTTGATGAGATTGGTCCCTCAGATTTCCTCTCATCTATTTGTCTTATCCTATTTGAGCCTTATGTTCTATAAAAGGCCAGAGGATCTTTATTTTTATTTTTAAGTTCAAAATTTGTGGATGTCGGAGGAGCATAAAATTTTAATTTTTGTTCTTTTTCATGTTTTTTGAACCACTTCCGCATAAAAATTTGTATGCACATAGACATTGATTAATATCAGAGCTTATTAGATAGCTAACTATCTCAATATCTTTTGTAGCTGGTTTTGTTAGTTCAGCTGAATAAGACTATACTGCACCATTTAAGGGTGCATACAAAACCTACTCAGTGTCCAAAAATGAAACCCCCTCTCTTTAAAAGATTGCACCATTTTATATGTAGTTGTGAAGCAATCTGGTGAAGTATAAAGCAATTTTCTTTGGTTTAATTAATTCTTTGGGGCATCCATGGAGAATAACCGAGAGAAACTTTTAATTTTTAGTATTTTTTATAATTTTTTTAGAATAGATGTTTAATATTTGAAAATGTTCCAAAATTTGAATGAATGGAAGGAATTTTATTGAAAATATTTTGTTTTCCATAAATTGTTGAATTCTTAATGCTAAATCTACTTAAGTGATAGAAAATAATTTGTGATGTTCATGATATGTTATTGCAAATCTTTTGGTTTCATGATATTTGAATCTTATGCTTCCATTGAGAATTCAATACCTAAAATATTCAGTTTACAACAATAGTCCCTTTGAGATTAACAACAATATCACATCAATACCCGAGAGCGACCCTAGTGCAACCATGACCTAGTTATCAGAGACTTGGGATTGAACAAAAGACAATCTTTGGCCTATTAATGTAGAACCCCCCTTTAGGTTGTCTTTGTTCCATATATTTCAAGAAGGATAGGTTCGTTGTAGTATTGTCTATGAAAAATTTATTCACCCTATTTGTTGCAAGTAAAATCATCATCAACACATACGTTTAAGCTCATAGATGACATAGTTCGGATAGCATGTTTTTGATGGTTTTCAATTTTTGACTTGTTTTTTGGATTTTGATATATGTTTTGGATGTTTTTGGATTTTCACATGATTTTGAAAATTTGGATATGGATATGTGTGATGATATCAGTGCTCTATTTTGGGATTTTTTGAAACCGTTGGCGCTACATTGATCAGATCGATGAATTAAATGATGATGTCATTTGTTATAATACAAATAATGCAAGGATAGTGCTAAAACAACACAAGGATTAGGATGGATATCCCTAGATAATGATGGATTGATTGGACTTGATTGATCAAGATTGATGATGATAACATTGTTGAAGATACACAACAATGCAAAGATAGTGTTAAGCAACACAAGGACTAGGAAGGATATCTCAAAATGACGATGGATTTATTGGACTTGATTGATCAATATTTTGAAGCTCAACTTGGAAAAAAAGTTATTTTGAATGATTCAATGTGACACTGAAGCACACGTTAGATGCAATTGATAGTGATTGTTTGGATTGATGTTTGATGAAAGATAAAGATTGATAAGGAACATTCTCTTGTCAAAATATGCCATGGGCTAGTGATTTGGATTTTTTGGCTCACAAATGTTTTGACCAATTTCATTTCATGTTTGCAAATGTTCAGATCACCACTTAAGTTGGAGGATATAGATCAAGATTTATTCCCAAAGTGATATTTAAATATCTTCCCACAGTTTCTAGCAATGTATGGAATTCCATGGATGGATACCTTGATAGATGTGTGGATGGATGGATATGGTAAGCATGCAAAGGATGCCAAGGATTATCTTGCAATCAGATAAGGTGTTTGTCGAGTGGAAATGCTTATTTAGATAGTGCTCTCGCTTTTGCATGATTAATGTTAGGTAGGGATAGGATCAACTTAAAATAAATCATGCCTAAGATGTTTACCATAAGCAAGTGTAAAGTGTGAACCAAAATTTCATCAAGATCAAGATAATTTGGAAGATGGATGAAAATGGATTGGGTAAATGGTTCATGGATGAATGGATTTATTATGGATGAGATGGATGGAATGTTGGATTTATTATGGATGGGATGAGATGCTTCCACTTGAACTAGCACATGCAAATTCTTAATTCTACAGATGACACTTGTTTGCCAGGTTTTCATCATGGTACCTGTCCAAAGTGCCACCATAGTGGTTTTCACTAGAGGATGATTTTTTTCTTTACTATTTTCATATCCTTTTTTCTGAGTTTTTTGGATTTTCATATTTTTTGGTTTTTTGTATTTCTCTATGAAAGATTTTAAGCTCATGCTGAACCATCTTGTCGTGTTGATGTAGATTCTCTTGTCATAATGTGCCACCGATATTTTTCTTGAAGAAGTTTTTTTTCCAAGATACGTGTACTTGAATACAATTTTTGAGATTCTTGATCTACTTTGTTGATATCAGAGTTAACTCTGTCTTTATGTACACATCGCAATAGAGTTCCTTCTAAATCCTTATGATGAAGGGTTGTTGCCAATACATGTTGAATGCAAAAATTAGATATCATGCATGGAGGAGTGAATGGAGTATGTTTAGGAATAGAAGATGGATTGGTTGATAGTTTGGAACCTTTGACTCTCCAAACTTGGGAAGATGAGCAATAATGGGTGGATACAAAAGTGTGTGTGCAATTAGGACCAACTACATGATATACTTTGTATTTTGCTTGAGAAGCCTGCGCTTTCCTTTGTGAACATATTTGATGGATACTTTTCCCTTTTTTATTTTTCCCCATAGTTTCTTTGACTAATGGAGTTTTATAGAGATAATATTCTTTGTATTTTTTGGTATCCATATGCATTTGATTTTTCCTTCATGCTTTGCTTCTTTTTCTTTGATAACATTCTTTGTACTTTGATTCAAATCTTTCTTTTGATGTTGGTCCCAATTCGTGGATGTGGTAATGGGTGGATGAAGATTCATGGAGTGGATGGTTGTATTATTGGCATTGTTTTCCTCATAAGAACTCTTTGTGCTCGCTATGTTGATGCTGGCACTAGATAAAGTTTCCCCTAGTATTATATAGGTATCACTGATATCTTTAGATCCATTCATTATTGAATAATCAAGACTTTGATGCTTGGGATTTCCAATTATTTGTATTGGTTTTAGGATACCCTATTCATGTAGGCCTAATCCTTTGCCTTGGTAATTCATCTGTTAAAACATTTTATTTGCAATAGTATATGATTTACCCTAGAAACAAGGTGCTACTTCTTCTCTGCTCTATTGTGAATTTTCAAAGGTGATCGCTTCTTCATTGATAAGATAGCTTGCCCTAAAAAAGGTAAGTAATCCAAGTTTATAAGTGATAGGATCTTCTATAAGTGGGATAACTTCCTAATTCATATCTTTAGCTTGATCTTGTGAAATATTAGATTTTAATGCTTCTTTAAGAGGTGTTGATGATTCAATATCCACGTAGAAGTCTCCTTCATGCTTCATTTTTGATATTCCTTCACAAGATGTTTCTGATTCACATCTTCTATAGAAGCCTTCTTCATGACCCATTTTTGATACGTCTCTTTATTTTTTTTATCTTGATCACATGTAAAAATGTTAAGAGTAGGAGACTCTGGTTCCTTGATATCAATAGTATGAGACTCTTGGTTTGATTGAAGATCATCTATGTGTCCATCCAAAGAAAGCATATCATGGGAAGATGGAGGAATTTTTTATATGGATATGATCGTCATTTGCAACATCTTGTATAGATAGGAGAGTTTCCATTAGATCATTGTAGTATCTTGGAGATATGAATACTTGATCTTGAATCATTTCATAATTGCTTTCAACATGCTTTGGATCAAGTTCTTGACATGGGTCAATTTCAAAGGATGGATTTCTTATCAAGGTTTCTTGGATGTCTTCATTAGGCATAGGAAGTGGCTCAATATCCTCTTTATCTTTGAGTGAATTCGGATCAAGTTTTGAGTTGATAATTTTTTCAATATCCATAACCATGAGGTCAAAGGATGTCAATATGTCTTGGAAAGGACCATTTCTAGACTTTGGTGAAATATGTTGATCATGCTTTGGAATAAATTCTTGAGATATGTCCTCTAACTCATTAGGTGATGTAGAGAAATTTTCAACATGATCATTGGTCGATGGATCATGGATTATTTCAATAGGATCAAATAATTCTAACACTCCTTAAAATAGATCATTGCCGAATATTGTTGAGGGGTTTCGATCATGACTAAAAAAGCAACTCTTGAAGTATATTGATTTCATCATTTGATGAGGTGGAAACATATTCAAGGTTCTCATTGATGGATAGATCTTGATTATTTTTTTCAACAACTATGGTGGAGAGGTTGTCACTACTACCACTAGTGGTTGAATCTTGACCATTATCCTCAACAATTATTACTTTTTGATCAATAAGGTATTTGATGAGATTTTTGACTTGAATGCAATTTGATGTTTTATGAATATTTTCTCTATGATACTCATAATAAGATCCACCCCGATTCCAAGGGAAGTCTAGGACAGAGTTGAAAGAACCTTCTTTTGGAAGAGTGATGAGTTTTGCATCAAGTATCTTTCTTAGCATTGATTCGATTGGTTCTCTAAAAGGAGTGTATTCATGTTTGTGATCTTGTGAGATCTATGCTTGTTGAGGTGATTCTTGTTGTGATTGATCTTTGAGAGGTGGTGATTGGGTTTTTTGTTGATTTTGTTGATCTTGATATCCAACCTCTTGATATTGGAGATATTGTTCTCGATGTGGTTGTGGATACAACTCAATGCTTTGATGGAATTTTTTAACCAATGGAAGAATGTATTTATTTTTGGGTGGAGATGTCTCTTGGAAAAATAAATCAACTATTATGGTAAGTGTAGCAATTTGATCTCACAAAATTTGATCTTGGCACCTTTGATATAGTTGATTTGGTTTTTGTTCAAGAAAATTTGGAATGTATACTTGTGGTGTTTGTATGGGGTCATGGACAAATTGATTTTGGAAAAAGTTATGATTTGGGAAGATGTTTGGATTTTACCAAAAGTCTAGTATGAATGATTTTTCCAAGATTCAAAAGTTGTTTGTGAGATGGGATTATAAATGTTTTGGATGAATGAAGTGTTGGTTTTGATCCTAAATGAACCTAAAAAGAACTTTGTTTACAAGACCAAGATAGTGAAAAAAATTATTTTCCCTAAGAGTAATTCAAACCAAAAGACCATTGTTTGCATGGAAAACCATATGACCAAAAGATAGACAAACACATGTATGGCTTCAATTTTTCTTTTATCCTTGCTTAATGGATTATTTTCACCACAAACACTTTCTTACTTAGCTTTTGAACTAAATGTCTAATGTCTCAAATTTTTTTCATCCCATAAGGTCCATTATGTGGAAATCAAAAAAATCAAGGCAATACTTCCCTAATGTTGACTTTAGTGAGAGAAAATTGAGATATTAATCCAAATACTTAGAAGCCTCTAAGGATGAAATCCCTAGGACAAGTAGTAATCCCTAGGACAAGTAGTAGCTCTTGGATTTTTTAAAGGTATTTGCTCCTTCTAAAGGTTTCAAATTTGATGTCCTTGTTGAATGTTTGTTTTCAAAATTTTGGATCCAAGAAATGTGTTTAACTGACTCAAAGATTGCACAATCCTAGGATGGAAAAGAAAATATTTCTTGAATTCCCACTCGGATAAATCTAGCTATGCTTATTCAGAGTGGATGACTAGAAGCTTCACCACATTGGCTCCCCTCCATGACACTCACTTCTATAGGTCATCCAAGATTTAGTTCTCATGAATCTCCCATGATGAACTTTTCAACTCTACAAAGAACCACAAGTATGTGGGACGGCTCCGAAGGTCCAACCTCTTGAGGCCAAAAAATATTGGGATTTTGGATTCTAACAAAGGTTAATATTAAGGGCATATAGTTTAGCGGGTGCAATGATAAAATGCGAGAGATCTCCCAACCCTTAGAACAAGGGATTTACACATCATAAAGATATTGGGGGAGAGTTATCCTGCACCACTTCCCATTGTTTATAATTTTCATCGCAACCACAAATTTATATAGTGGTTTGGAAGAGCTTGGTTTATGCTCATTCCCTTAGGGTGAGTACTTTTTCCCACCAAGGAAGGCCCTCTAAAGGTAAAAAAAGTGAGTAATTACATCCGTAGTTCAATCAATATTTGTTTGCATGAACAAAGAGAGAACACACGCAATATACTTACTCACACTCAAGATTTTGTTCAATTTTAAAAGCCCAAATTGAAGTGTGGAGGAAATATTTTAGACAACCTAATATCATAAAAAGAATTTTGATTCTCAAGATCACCATGAAGTGTGAGAGAAGTGCATACACCTTTTAAATGATATTAACTTGTAAAAACTATTACAAAACAGAAAATACACATGTTCATTTTAACTCCAAAAGCAATAATGAGCTCTTCTTATAGCACCAAGATGAAATGTAAAGTTTTCTTGTTCAATTTTTAGATCCAAAACCAGCTCTACTAAGTTCCTAAACAAATATAAAACAATCATTCCCCGCGCAATTCATTTAAACACCGAGAACAAGAAATAAAACAAAGATAATCAATTAAAAGCTATTAAATCTTGCTCTAAACATTAAAAGCCTCAATCCCATGGGGGAATTGGTGCTATTTTGATGTGGAAAATAAGCCGCCTCTCAGTTCCATGCAAGGATTTGTTGATGATTGATCAATATTGTGTGATCCTTGATGGAAATTCACAGTAACCTAACTATGGTGATGAAATGCTATGAAAACCTTGATGAACAATGGATGAACTTGCATAAAATATATAGATAATCACCTTGCCTCAAGTTGTGGATCTAAAATCAATAGAAGAGTCCTCCATTTATAGGAATGAAGGATGGAGGAATAAAATATATGAAGAATATGGGACTAAACATATGCCAATGGAATTGTGCCACTTGTCAACTTACTTTCTATTAGTGGAGAACATTTTGATCAATGTACATGATAAATACAATTAGGTGGAATTTTAAATTGAAAGATAAACGGAGAACTGAGGAGCAGACTGACACTAGGATGAAGGACTGCAAACACACAGGCCGGATACAGTGCGGGACTTTTGAGATGGATAACGGACTTGATGGACTGACGGGGCGGCATTAGTTGTTAAATCAAATAGAAAAATGATGATTAATTAAATAAAGTTTGATTTATTTAATTAAAAGGGATGATGTTATATTTAATCAAATGAAGGTTAATTTATTTAATTAAAAGGAGATGACCTTAGGATTTAATTAAATAAAATGATTTATTTAATCAAAAGAGGAAATATGATTTAATTAAATAAAGTGATTTATTTAATTAAAAGAGGAACATTAGGATTAATTAAATAAAATGATTTATTTAATTAAAAGAGGATAATGATTTAATCAAATAAAGTTGATTTATTTAACTAACAGAGGAATTATGATGAATTAATTAAATAAGGATTATTTAATTAATTGGTTAGTAAAGAAGTGATTCAGGAAGAATTGATGTTAGTGAATCAAGATCGAGTGCATGATATCAATCATGATATTCTGAGTGTCTATAGTTATCTCACAAACACATATGATGCATGAATAATTTGACATGATGCTTGAATCTTGAATGTTGCTTCAAATGCTTGATGATTTTCCCTTGAATGCTCTTGTAAACTCTTGCATGAATACTTGAATTGCTAGATCACACTTTCTCATTAAAATTGATAGGAGAAATTATGTGAAATAACCTTGTATTTATACTTGTTTATGCCAAATTCATTGAAATTACAAAACTACAAGCTGACATAAGATCTAGGATAATAAAATAATGCCAAGATTTTGATTTAAAATATGTCCTAGTTAAACTAGGACTAATATGCCAATTGGGGCATATGAGTCTTAGTGTTTTAAACACAAGACAAAAACTACAAGAAGTGTTATGTTCAATGCAATATTTAAAATTAGGTCCCAAGACCTAGGTGGGACATATACGCCCAAGGTGGCATATGAGTCCCAGATCACTAGATCTAGAACATATAACCCAAAAACATGAATTATGCTTTGTTACTTGTTAAATATTGGGATTATCCTAAAAAAAATGCATTTAATAAGGCTTGTTGATGCAAAAGAGGACCAATTAGAGCATAAAGAAGCCATGTTTTAATAGGGAGGGCCCAAACAAGTGTGAAAATATAAAGGGATACATTTTCCTACACTACATTTAGCCCCCACTTTAGTGAGAGGAGGAACTTTCTTCAAATTCACACTAAAGTAGAAAAACCTTCATCAAGAGGGGGCCAATTGTACCAATGCTAGTGAGATAGGATGACAACAATCAAGAGGGTTGCACAATCCCCCAAGATCAAGATCCTATGGAAGACCAACATAGGGACAAAAGAACACACACATGTGAATGATGTATAAAGCAACAAGGTACATGAATACATTGTGAAAGACAAAGAAGAAAGAAAAGTAAAAAGGAAGAAAAATGGGGGGTGGATCAAGCTTCGACAGTCTTTCCAACACAATGTGGACTAGGTCTAAGCTATTTGTCCAGAATTTTTTACAAGTGGAACTTGATGTCCACTATGCAAACCAAACACACGCTCACAAGGGCTAGCAGAACCTTAGGCCATCCACTAGGTGAGCCCCTAGAGACACATACACATGTGGATGGTATGCACTTGCACACACAAGAAAGCGGCTATGGGAAATTCATGCCTAAGTTTGGCTTCCCATATGTACTAACCATAGCAAAGCTATATCTCTTGATAAATTTGATAAGGTGCTACACAACATGAACAAAAGGATTCATGAGGTAAGAAAAAATTTGTATGCTAAAACCCATGAACAAACATGATGGCTCCACAAGCAAGAAAAGTGTGTTATGCAAGGTGGCCATATAATGGTTATTGTAAATGAAAAATAGTGTAAGGTATGTTCAAAGGGGTTTTTCTTAGTTCATGTAAGGTCTTCACTTAGGGGACATCATGCTTAATGTCTCCAAGAGAGGACTAATTGAAGAATAGAAAATTCACAACTTAGGGAATGCACACCACTTGGCATTACCACTAAGAGGAATATAATAGGGTAAGAGAGATCACACTCTTGAAGGACATCACACCCAATGTCATCACCAAGAGAAAGACACGTCACATAAAGTAAGAAGACCACACAATGAAACATGAGTTGTAATAAAATTCAAAATAATAATGCCAATGTAAGCCACCACTTTAAAGATATTGCTAAACACCATGTTGTGAGAAATTACTTTAAAGTAGCAAATGATAAATGCTATAAAGACATGAGAGCTTATTTGGAAATCCCTATGCCACACATATGTTTCCAAATGAAGCTACATCATAAAAAGGGGTTTCCCCCACTATGAAATCCCAAAATAACACACAAGGGATCCACATATTTGGGGTCAATATGCCTTTTCTACAATGTTGTTAGAGAGCTTAAAAATGTCATCATTCCCCAAATACTCATGGAATAGGAAGAATGATACAAAGAGATCATAAAAAAAGAAAAGCTTTTGAGTCAACATGGAAGAGACCTAAATGTCTCAACACCTTGCATCATCCCCAAAAGGAAAACAAAAGACAAATAAAAGGTAAAGGTTTACGACATATAGAAGAATGTAGATACAAATAGAGGAATGTCACAAAGAAAGAGAGAGATACATCAAATAGAATGGTACGAGAGATCACATTATGCATATGAAATCACACGCATAACATGAAAAAAGAAAACAAAGAAAATACTAGTAAGGCACATGCGATTCAACCTATAGTAGGTCATTTGCATCCCAATCTTGATCAGTATATATGGAAGGTGGATAACTAGCCAAAGGGACCACATCAAACACCAAAAATAGGACAAGGCTATCTAATTCCTTCCCCCTCTATGTGCAAGAAAATAATGATCTGAGGTAGGTGATGAGAAAGAGCTCCTTGCATTTTGATTTGTCAAAACATACAATAGTGAGAATGTTATGATCCTAAAACTATTGTATGGCAAGGAGCGAAAGGGAACCCTTTTAATGGACTATTTCTATGATATCAAACCTTTTGAATATTCATTTTAAAGCATGAAACTCATCAGTACTATGTCCAAGAACTCTATGATATCAACAATGGGACATGTTTGTGTTCTTAGGATTAGGATTTGGATTTTCTCTCATGGATGGTAATGTTATAAGTCCTTGACTTAGAAGTATGTGTAAGGTTCTTTCATTTTCAAACATGGGACAAGGGAATTTTAGCTTCTTTAGTTTCTGAGTGTAGAAAATTAAAAATGTCATGAATGATACTACACACTTGAATTTGATCACTAACATCATTCCGTCCTGAATTTCACCCTCTTTTCACCTATTTGATTAAATAAGCCTAGTTATTTAATTGAATATATCTTTTTCATCTATTAATTTGATTGGTTTAATTAGGTTAATTCACCCCCTTTTGTCTTCATCTCTCATCCTATTTAATTAAATAAATCAAATCATTTAATTTAAACCCCCTAATTCCTCTCATTTAATCAAATAATCCTATATTATTGAATTAAATGCCATTTTGTTCATTAAATAAATAAATTATTTAATGGATATCCTCACATTCCTCATCTTGCACATTAAGATTTAGTTTTAATTACTAAATTGCTAATTTTCCTACCCATCCACTTGCATAGGGAATAGTCCAAAGGAATATTCTCCTATTTGGCTCCAAAAAGGTAATGATCATTTTCAAACAAACTTTGTAACAAACTTTCAAAGTTCTTAAAAAGTGTGTTTGTTTGAATCATTCTCATCCATTAATGCTTTCTTTGATCCATGTGATCTTTGATTCTCATCCATTGATGAGAATCCTTGATCCATGCCTTCACCCTTGATTCCATATTCACCATTGATTGACCAAATAAATCTGAGCCCTTAATTTTTTGTTTTCTCTCTTATAAATACTTCACCGTTTGGAGAGAAATGGATCCATATTTTGATTTAAAAGTTATGCTATTGAAATTCATACTCACTTGCATCCACATTTAGCATTTGTTATTATTTTAGATTAATCTTCATCCATATTAGCTTAAGAATACATTAATAACTTTAATATTAGTTTAGCTTACATCCATTTTTAGCATAGTTCACATCCATTGCTTGCATCTTTGAACTTTGTTTCCATTTAACATAGTTTGAATCAATCTCCATCAAGAATTTTAGCATTTATCACTAATTTTCATCATGTTAAACTAGTTATGTATCCATGCTTCATTCATATTTCATTGGTTTCATCAGTTTCATCAATAAATTTGATTGAAACAACTCATATTATCCAAGGGATTGGGAAAGGGTGGCCATTCCACATCAATGTGACACCACTCCCCCAATGGGAGAAGATTTGAATTCTTAGAATAGGTTTTTATTATGCTTTCGTGTTGAGTTCATGTTAGTTTAATGATTATTTAGTTTCTTGATGATTTCAAATATCTCATTGGGATCATAGCTTAGTGGATTAAATATGCCTCAAATCCATATGGATCTAGTGTATTTAACCTAGATACTATGACTATGATCACAATAACACCTTCATTGCTTGCTATATTCACCAACTTGTGGAGGTGGATATGGAGCAGGAAGACCTGAGATGATTCTATCATCCTTGTGAGGCATTAGTTGTTCTTTAGGAAGGAGGAAACTAATGTCGAGAGGAGGATCTTGATAACCTACTCCCTTGGTATCTTCAGTTGGTATTTTCTCTAAGAGTGTATGAATTTCATGTTCAATTGTTATGTCACATCCTTTCTTAGTTAATATCTTAAAGCCTTGGCCATAAGTCTCTTTGAGGTTGATGAGAGCGTTGGTCACTTTGTTAGCATAATATTGATGCACTTGCTTAGAGGGACTATGATCACTTATTATAGGGGGTTTAGGTTTAACTTGTGACTCAATTTCAAGATGTAAAAGACTAGACATCTCAAGTTGTCTTGGTTGTGCCATGGAAGGATAAAAGGATGCATTAGTCTCAAGGTTGTTAGGTCAATCGTTTATGAAGTTGTTCATGATGTCATCCTCTTCTCCAATGATGCCAACTTCATGAGGAGGACATGTGTTAGGAGTTGATTAAGCATGACTAAATTCAATTTCCTTAGGATCATTTCCAAAAACATGGCTTGGCACATCCACTAATGATTTCAAGAATATCCAAAGCTTACCAAAGTATATATCCATGATGTAATGCAACACAATGACCAAGGATGAAATGTGTAAATGTAATTATCATATTCTAAACAAGGTAATTTGTTGATTATGATGGAACTTCAAATTTTTTCTCCTTATGTTCCATTCCTACCCTACCTGGTGTTACTAGTCTTTCATGGTGTTGGAAATTTCTTAGGGTTGGGGTTTAAGCTTTCCCTACATATAAAACCCTTGTGTTTATTTTACGCCTTGGTTGGGATCTATTTCGTTGTTACTTTTTGAGGGGGTTTTAAAATGACTTATGTCCTATCGGTTCATCTAGGCCGAGTCCCTCTATTTTAATTTTATTTCCTCTGCTGGATTTTTCATTTTCCTAAGTCCTACTTGGCCTTGTGTTTCATTGTTTAAAAATGACTTATGTCATTGTTTACCATCTACCTAGTGATGTCCCCTTGTCGTCTTAATAAATGTTTTATTTTACAGAAGGATGAAATTCGTGCAACCGTTGATCAAATGTTGTTTGATCTCAGTTGTTGCCCACCATCCCACAATGGCCCCACCATAATGCTTTGGTTGATCACGATATCACTGGTGGGCACCACGTGGCCTTTTTAGTGTGGCCGAAGGAGATAAGTTTGGTTGACTGTTGATCAATTATCATCAGATCTCAATGGTTGCCCGCCATCACGTGATCAAAATCTAAAAGGTTTTTACTAATCCCAATATCATGGGCGGGTGCCACATGTCTCATCTGACGAAGCAGAAGGAATAAAGGAAGTACCGTGGTAAATTAATCTAACCTTAATACATTAGAAGGAAGGTTACTAAAGTGTTCTTATGACGCACATGTTTTAAATCAATGGATCTATTATAATCTAGGTGGGAAAGCTGCTTGATGGTTAATGATAAGGTTGGTGACTGTGTTGAACAAACAAGATCACTAATGCTCAAGATCTATGGTTTCCCACCATTGCATGATCTAAAGTTGCAGTATCTTTACTGATCGTGATATCGTGGGCGACCGCCACGCGGACTTCCTTGGTAGTGTATGGTATGGTGGGCCCCTTATTACTGCATTGGCAATTGTGTCAGCTTGTTTCGAAGGCAGTCGTTTGATGATTTCATCTAACTGAATGGTGCAGGAGCACCCAAGCTCTTCAAGGAACACTTCAAGAGACATGAGGATGCAGGGGTCATGAAGACCTATCAAGGAACTCAGAACATTAATTATGACATTTTGAAGCCTATTATGACTTTTAAAATGGTTAAAAACATTAAAGGATTCAAATGTCCTAAGGGTCCAGATAAGAACCATAGGACCAAAATGCATTGTAATTGGACAAATAATGTCCTAAGAGTCTAGATAGGTTTTTAATGTTTTAATCATGTTAATTAAGGTTGAATAATGCAATTTAATAGGTTTTAAGGCTTTTTAGTTAGTAGGAGTTAATAAAATAAAAGTTGGAAAATTCAAATTTTAAACTTCCAACTTTGGGCGGGAAAGTGATTTTTAGGAGTTTTAGCAACTTTAATGTAATCAAACCAATTCCAAACGGTTTGAGCAGTTGTGGGATGGGTCTATAACCCTAAAGTAATCATTTTTATGTAGGTTGGGTTGCTAGTACGGATTTTGTACGGACTACTACAGGAAAAAGCAAAAAAATAGCAATTTCTTGCATTTTTCTTGTGTTCATTTGATGAAAACTTGATTGCCATTAAAGATATGTCTGTTTGGATGCTTTAGGAACCTGTATTTACATGTTTTAAGGAATTTTCATGCTCTGATAAGCAACAACAATCAATTCTTTGTATTTTATAACTGATTGTCCTCAAGAAAAGTGCAAATTTTCATTGATTTTGAGGGTTTTTATGGATGATTGATCCATTTCAAGGTAGAATGATGCTATAACATTTGAAATGGATCACTTCTAACATGTATAATACAAAACTAACAAACTAATGTGTAGGAAGGAAGAATATCAAGGTGTACACCGAGTTGTCAAAGGGAAAAGTGCATGAAAATGGGGGCTAAGGTATATCAGCAAGAGATCTGCCTTAATAAGGGGCAAGTTTTTGAGTTTGGATTGATGTATTATGTTGATCTAATGGTGAAAAGTCAAAGAGAGGGATCTGGAAGTGTTTGGGAGGTGGGTAACTAAAAATCCCTAGTTTTAAGGCAATTTATGGAGGGTTTTGTGTTTGAGCATATTAATGGTGTCATAGAAGACTAAAAGCTTGAAAATCCTTGGTTTGGGAACATTTTAAGGGATTTTTGAAAGTTTCATAGTCAGGGGTTGAGTTTAGAGAGGGGTTGCTTTGAAAAAGAGGGCTAATTAGGCCATAAATTGGAGGAAACAACAGATTTTGATTGGTGTGCTCCAAAACAAGTGCTATCAAGAATCTAGTATGTTATGTATCATCACAAACCACATCTCGTTCAATCATTATTTTGGAGGGTCCTTTGGGAACATTGAGTGGAAGTTCAAGAATTCACCGCTGGAGGCCTAGTTGGGCTAGAAGCCTAGTCAAGGTGCAAAAGTAAGTTTTGTCTAAGACAGAGGGTTGGGGCTTTGTATTCATTCAAGACAAGTTTAATTGTGCCCCTTAAGAGCATTCCCAAGGTTTGGGTCCATAGGAGAAGGAATTGTGTCATAAGTGAGACATTTAGGCATTGTTTCCACAAGCATGTTTAGAAGAGGTTTGTGAGTGCATCTTTGCAATCCTTGAAATCATTATTGTTTTCCAAAAGTTCCCATACCCTCTGCATCACTGAAGGATCAATAGCTAGAATTTAAATCTACATCAAATATGGTTGGATCCATTCGTGCAGTGCATGAGTGAGCTTTAATGGTGGATGAGACACTTACTAGCATGATTTGATCAAGATAAAATCAATTCTTTTGCTTTATTTGTATCACAAAGCATTCAAGTATTTTGCGAAGTAGTTTCAGAGCTGAAGGTGAAGTTGTGAATCTTTGCAGCTAGAATTTTGGATTTCTACGAACAAAGTTGTGAGTTAATTTTTGTGTCTTCTGGTAATTTTGCACTTGAATTTGGGAAAATATTTGTTGTGCTTGTCATTGATCTTGTTGATAAATGTGTTAGGGCTATAGTTTAATTATAGCTGTGAGAAATTGTAGTGTTTTGTTCTGTAATTTCCTATCTCTGGTTAGTCCTAGCTATTTGAAGTGTAATGTTGTAAACAGGACCTAGTTTGTCTAAGATGGAACTACCCAAGCAACATTTTGGCCAAGTTGATTATTTAAGAAGAAACCTGTACGATGATATCCTGGATCAATTGCAAAAAAATGATACATATGACTTTGCTTCTTTTTTGGCTGAGAGGATACATGAAGGGTTGTCAAAGTTGTAGAAAAATGATACCGACACTCAATTATTTTGGTATTCTATGCTGATGCATATGTTCTTGTTTAAGAATGCTGATTTCTTCTCTAAAAAGGTGAAATTAAAGCAATCGGTTGATGGAGAAAGATTTCCAGTATAGATATGGGTTACAAATTCATCTTGCAATAAGGAAAGTACTAGTTATGTGCAATTTGATAATTGCTTTGCTTCCAAATTGAGGGCTAGATTGATGGTGAATGTACCTAGGATCCCTGAGGAATTACATGATTTCCTCAGGCCAAAGGGGAGGAAGCCAGAATTAAAAGTCTGCCATAATTTGGGTGACATTATCCCATACCTAGTTAGCATTGTTTTGAGGTTATATGGTTTTCAGGGAGCTCCTCATATACTGCCATACAATGTACCACCAAGAGTGGGGTTTGCAAAAGTTATGTGGCAAATAGGTTGTATTCATGAGGAAAATCTCACTAGAATGGGTAAGGGAACATTTTTCCCTGATTATATAGTGGTGTCTTATTTTTCCTTTTCAAAGGGAGGCTGGGTGCATTTTGAGAAATTATTTGATGATTACCATTTGAGGTGTGGTCCGAAGCAACTGCATGATCCTGAAGGTTTCTTTGCTCTTTATAGACAAAGAATAAAGGTTGGCCAGTTTGTGCATGAGCTCAACTTTCTTGATAATTTAATTAGAAATGAATTCGATCTAAATAGGCAGGAGTTGAACAAGGAGAAATGGATAGCTTATGATAAGCTATTAGATATTGTGCACAAAATGGATCCAAAGTATAATTCATTGTTGGAGTTCAACCCATACCATAAAAAATTGACTTTTTAATGCAAAACTTCAAGGAAATTATGGGCACATTGAGGACTAAAAAGATAAATTTAGAACTGAGTTTGGGTATATAGGAACAAGGTGCCAGGCCAATTGAAACAAGGCCAACATGCAATTCTACAGAAAGGTAGGCCATTTACAAGAGGAAAAAGGATGACAACAGTGATGAAGAAGAAATGGACAAAAAAGGAAAGAAAATAATGAAGTTTCCTTCACAACCAGGTCCAAAATTCAAAGTGCCTGGGGAAATCAAAATTATTGTTACTAATCATGACATGTAGGTTGGTATGCCTTCCCCTCCTAGACCAGCTGAATTGGTTTTATCTGATTTAGATATGAAAGGTAAAAGTGGACAAGATGCAAGAATGGAAGCATGCAAGGAGTTTCTAGATAAAAATAAATTTATAAAATCTCCTGTATTCTTGCAATTGGTATGGAGGATTAAATTTGAAGAATTTCAAGATAAAAGTAAGAAGAGAAGAGAACTAAGGCCTGACAGGTCATACCAGGAGAATGATGAGGAAGTAAAAGTTGAATTAATGGAAGAATTTAAGAACATTGCTCCTGAAGAAGGAAGAAAACTGCTGAGTCAGGCTGGAGTATTGATTATGGCTGAATGGGACAATGCAGATGCTATAGCATTCTAATGTTATTCTAAAATCCGGGCATCCCTTGCAGTACTTTGAAGAAGAGGTCAAGGCAACATTGCAAGATTCTACTTTCAGTAAAGAGTATGAAACATTGGAAATTTAGGCATTGGCCCCACAAGGGAGAGACCCTAATGTTTATGATATTAATCCAAATTTTAGAGGAGGATTAATAATAAAGAGAGCTTCAGAGACCTCAACCACTAAGGCCACTAATTTGACTATGAATGTGGCTAAATTGGCCCAAAAGACTATTGAAAGGGAGGAGGCTAAAAAGAAGAGCCTAATGGAGAAGTATAACCTTTTGATTGAGGAATACAACAAGATGTAATAGAAGAATGTTGAGTTGCAGACTGAGGTGGAAAGGTTTAGGTATAAACAGATTGGGGAGACATCAAGTGCTCTAGGGACCAGTACATTACCTTCCATAGGAGGGTTAGTGCCTCCTGCTTCTCCAATTGTTTCCACACCAGGGTCTCCCAATCAAAATCCTTCCCTCACCCCTCCTTTAGAACAAATTGATGGAGAAACATAGTGCTTTGTTGATCCTACAAAGAAGCAGCTCATGCAAAGAATTGATGAATTACAGGAATCTTTGAGGGTAAGTGAGGAGGGATCCTTCTCAAGGAAAAAGGAGATTGTTACTACTGTCTTGAGGCATTTAAATGAAAAGGTTGATAAATAAGTTACTATATATACATTCTTTATATTCTTTGTTGTTAGATGCAATAAAGACTATTGATAGGGATCGGGAGGTAGTGATACCATTGATTGAAAATTGGATCCCTAGGGCCAGTGATTTGGATGTCATGTATAAGGCCTCAAGGTCCCAATCATTAAAGCCTACTCAAGTATTAGTTAAGTCATTTTAGGGTTTTCAGACCTTACCAGATGATTTAAGTAGGAAGATCAGGGAGTTGGTGAAGAATTTTAATGATTGGGGTAACACATTATTACCTGATATAATTGATAAGAAAGGGAAAATTAGGTCACTCCAGCAGTGGCAGGATCAAGCAAGTGAGGTCATCAATGATAAAATTAATTTAATTTTTCATGACTCAGATTATGATTTGTTGGTGAGCTGTATGGATAAAATCATTGGTACCAGCTCATTTTTGGAATCTTTTGAAAGGGATGCAAATCAGGTAGCGGTAAAATAAAAACCTTATAATGCCAAGCTGAATGAGGTAATTAATTTTGACTGGCCAATTGATGAAGAAAACCATAAATGGGTAACTAAATATTTGACTGAGGAAGAATAAAAGAATGGATTGCTAACAAGTGGTAAATCAGATTTTGTGGTTACAACGGTTTCCAATTTTGCTTTGATGGTAGTCTTGGCATGGGTTTGTTGTGGTTTTTGTTGTTGCATCAACTTTCCTCAGCTAACATGATGAATGAGAATATTTCCAAGGTGGTGGTTGTTGTAACAATTTTTGGAATATCACCAGGTGTGCCAATTGGCTGGTGACAGGTTTACTTTCTGGCCCGATGCTTGTTTGCTCCTTCATTTTCTATAAGAAGGATTTCAAAGCCAGAAGTATGGGTTATCAAGTTAGATAATATTTGGTTGATTCTAGGTGAAGTGGCAGAGAAAATTGTAAAGTACGATGGTTTTAGAGAGAAATGCAATTTAGGTTTTGGGTCATTCTGTAATAGGTTTTGAATTCATGGGGATTTAATGTTATATAACAGTACTAGCATTTGAGTTGAAATGATAAATTCAAACTCATGTCTCTCCACTGTACATGCATATCTAAATTTTGAATAAGATGAATAAGGGTTATTTCATTCATCTCACTGTTATGGTGTGTGTGATCCTTATTTTAGCTTTAATTCAAGGAATTAATTAAAATGCTTGAATGGGATTATAGGTGGATATGTTTTGTATAAGTATTTGATAAGTAGTATTGGGTTAGAATGCATATTGATGAAATTGTAATGCAATTTTTTGAAGGACCTTATATGTTATGTATTAAATCTATCATAAACCTTTAGATGCTTATGAATTTGACTCCTGCAATGGATATATGGCACTGATCTAAGTTGTACTTATTAGTGTAGTTCAATAATCGTTTGTCTTTTCCTAGAGCTTGCTACAAATTGGAAATCAATGACTATATTTTACTATGGATTGTGTTGTAGTTATCTCATGCTCCACATAGTTGATATTATCGGTGAACAACCAATTTTATTCGATATTATCCTATTGTGTTGAGCTATTCAATGGGATTATCTGTTATATGTTAATGTTGTTTATGATATTGGTGTAAAGGTTGTAAACACATTAAGGGATCACCCTCCTAGGTCTTGCAGAGCCCAAAGTGTAGGAGGCTTTTTCAAATTCCTCATCAGTTGGTCCAAGTGCTTCGAGCTTCCTTTGATTAGAATTGGAAATTCCATAGGTAGATTAGAAGACCAACCTGGTTACAGTGTAAAAAACAAACCAACAAAATGGCAACTGTGTTGGGGGAGCTAATTTTAATATTTCTTGTTAGTGTGTCGGTTATCCATTTTGCATAGAGTTCTCATAGTATTTCTGTGATTTGAAGGTTGAGCCTATAATTCTGTGTTAGATTTGTCCACTTCTTCTATTTTCATAAGCGTTAAGAGTTATGTTGTAAAGCACTTTTGTGTGTTGTCAGTACGAGGTTCCAAAGGGTTTTATATTCTACCACGTGTCTTTAGGTATTTTGTATTCCCAAGCTAATTGGGTGGCGAATTTGAAGTCTCTACACCAGTGTGCATTTTATTTTGAAAGGTTTATTATAAGTGGAAATAACCTTTGGACTAGTACGAAGAATGAAGAACACTAAGTCATTCATGAAGAATCATCTGGAATAGAAATTGGAAGGTGAAATTCCCAAAATAAAGAAGGACTGGATAAAGAAAAGACCAAAGTCTAGTGATGTTTCTCTCGCATCACAAAACTCTGTACACCAAGTTACAAGTCAACCTTTACACCCTATTGCTAAAAATCTTGAAGAGGTGTCTAGAAATTTAGATTTAGATAGTTATGGATTTTTTGATGCATTATTTAATACACTAGTTCAAGAAGATGTGACATGTAAAAATAAAGGGCCTGTTAGTGTCAAATATGCTAAAAAGAGAAGAGGCAGGCGTAGAAGTCGAAGCCATCATAGAGAATGCACCAGTGATGTGCCTCCTCCTCCTGCTAAAAATGATGTAAACCCTTTATTGTTTGAACATGTACTGGAAGGGGTCAATTTAATAGATCTAGATTATACATCGAGTTTTGATGTGACTTTGCCTAACCCTAATGATGTTTTTGGAGACATTAATTCCTTCAAGTGAGAAATCCAAGAGAAAGTTGAGCTCAGAGTGAAAAGAGAAAAAGAGAGGGAAACAGAGTTGAGGAATGCTATGATTGAAAGGGATAGGTTGACGAGACAATTGGCAAAAATGAAGTTCTTGAACCAAGAAGAACCTAAACCAAGTGTTGAGGGTCCAGTTGTATAGAAGATTTCTAATAAGGAAACAAAGCATGTGTCTAAAGAAAACCCGGTAGGCCACATTGACGTCCAACCCAAACCTGCTGACCCAAAACCCTCAAATCATGTTATGTCTCAACCAAGTAATACAAACCTTAAGCCTGCCTTGGACAAAGGAAAACAAAAGGTTGAGGGGATTAAAATAAATGAGAAGGTGACTACCCATTCCACTCAACAAGATCTCTAGCCACATGTGTCATTTCAAACATAATCCTCCTTAGGAAAAGCTAAAAGGGAGAGTGAAGCTCTGGAAGAAGAGTTGGAGAGAACAAAAATTGAGGCTGCAAATGTAGAAATGAAGAGGAAAATAAGTTTCCTAAATATGTCAAATATGGATGAGGCTACACAAGCTGCAACCTCATCAAATCACTAGGATGCCTTAAACAATAATCCTAAAATTACTCCAAATCCCACCACAAATAATTATGGCTCCAAGATTCATGCAACTAGGTTTGTAAATCCAAATCAGGATGGTCCTAGGGTACAAGATGTAGGGTCGGGTGTTGATTCTCAAATAAATGAAGGATTATTTCAATGACGACCTATACAATTGGAAAGGTATAGGCCATTATTCTTTGATGGCATCCCTAGTTATCCAAATCCCATCCCTACTGACTTGAGAGAAAAGATGAGTAAGTTTTAAGACAATAATGATGTGACAACAGAGGAAAACTTAAAAGCTTTCATGGATATTTTAAATGATTATGAGGTAGAACATGAAGATGTTGTAATGAAATTGTTTGTAGAATCTCTAGTAGAGGATGCAAGGGATTGGTATAGAGGTCTATCTAATGCTAGTATTGGTTCATGGGATGAGTTTGAAAAGTGTTTCAAGGAGCAGTGTGGTGATAAAACTAATGCAAGTTTCATGCTAAATGAGTTTAATAACATCAAGAAGTCATTGAATGAGCCTGTGACAGAGTTTAATTTAAGATTTCAGAAATCAATGTATAAGTTGTTTTAGGTTTTAAGGCTTGATGAAAATGTTTGTTTAACTACATATTTCATTGCTTTTGATGCTAAAATGGCATATCTCCTTAGAGATAAAGACCTTAAAACTATGAGGGATGCATTTAGGGTGGCTATAAATATTGAAAGTAACATAAGAGCTTTTGGGAAATATGGTAGAAGAGAATAACCTAAACTTTTAAAAAATCCTAAGAATAAGACTAAGAAGGTTCCGGCTGCAAAGCTTAAAGATGATGAAAGGTGGGAAAAGTTTACATTACTTTGAAAGACATAAAGCAAACTGATGCTAAGCAAGAGAAGGGTATAGGAAATGAAAGGAAATCCTATAATAAAAATGATAGGCCACCTAGATTGCAAAATTATCCTTACAATACAAATTGGAAAGACGGAAAACCAATCTTTCCTAGCTAGAAGCTTAAAAATGATTAACATATGGCAGAACCCTTGTAGAAACATTCAATGAATCTAGTACCAGATAGACAATGGTGTGAAGTGTGTGAACATCCACATGATCAAAATTACTGTGGTGTTTCTCAATTGCTTTTTGCTGAGGAAATAGAGGAGGATGCTCATGAGAAGACATCAAAATATGAGCAGGATGATGTAGATGTATCATCAACATGTCTTTTTTGATGAGGAAGGTGATTTTGATCATAACGCTTGCAATATGGACCAGGTTGAAGATTTAGTGTCCTTAAGGAGACCGTCAGAAGAAGAGATTGCAAGATTGACTGAAGAAATGGCTGCTCAAATGAGAAGTTCACTTCAATTGAGAAATAGAACTGTGGGTGGTGAGTAGGGTAAACCTGCTAGATTTTTTATTAAAGAGCAAAAGGATAAAAACAAAGGTGTTAAGGTTGACAACAAAAAGGATGTTGTGAAAGTCAAAGAAGTTAAGAGTGATAAGGTTTGGGATAAAAAGAATGAAACCCCAAAGTTTCAAGAAGATATGACTTCGTCATTGGTGAAGACCAAGGTGATTACAAAGGTAGTTGAACCTGTTGCAGAGGATAAGAAGCAAAAGAAGCTAGGAGGAAGTAATCAACAAGAGAAAAAGGAAAATGATGAAGGTATGATGTTTAATTTTCCTAAATATACACCTGTAGATATGTTTCATGTGCTTTCTCAAGTTAAGGTAACTATACCTTTGCTAGAAATGATGAGAATAAATGAGCAAAAACAAAAGACAATAGCCTTGATCATAGATGTTGCTGGTAATAAGACTAAACAAGGAAGTGGTAAAGGAGTGAAGGATAAAGAGAAAGAAAAGGAAGTGGAGGGAATTGTGTCACAAATTCCTCCTGTATATTTAGGAAATTCTATTAACATGTGCCTTGAAAACATAACCCCTTTTTTCTTAAGTGTGGATATAAATGGGAAAACTTTAAGGAATTGTATGATAGATTCAGGGGCATCAAATAATGTTATTCCAGTCAAAATAATGGAGGCAATGGGCTTGACAGTAGATACTGCTCAAGGTAAGTGCTATGCTATGGATTCAAGAGAAGTGCCAGTTATTGGAACTATTAGAGCATTTCCTTATAAATTGACTTAGTACCTTGACAAGGATTTAGTCATGACCATATTAGTTGCAGATATCCCACCTCATTTTGGAATGCTCTTGTCAAGAAAATGTAGTGCATCAATGGGGGGTAACATGTAATGTGATTTGTCATTTGCTACTTTCTCTATTGATGGTAAGGATGTCAAAATTGAAAGAGAATCAAAAGTACCTCATATGATTGAGCATGGCCCAATTGAGAATATGACATGTTTTATTGACAGTGGTATAGATGAATTTAGGGTTGAGGAATTCCCTAGAAATTGTGATAAGCCTACTACATTGATTGATACAGAAATAAAAAAAATTGTCAGAATCTGATGACTTGTGGACTATGTATTTTGATGGTGCAAGTTCAAAAGAAGGGTGTAGTGCAGGTGTCTTGTTACGATCACCAAGTGGAAAGACATTCAGGTTCTCTTTCACTTTGTTATTTGAATGCACAAATAATGCGGCAGAGTATGAAGCCTTGTTATTAGGGTTGAGATTAGCTGAAAAACATGGGATCAAGAAGCTCAAGGTAGTTGGGGATTCTGAGCTTGTGGTCTTCCAAGTTAGATCCAAGTTTGTATGAAAGAACAAGAGGTTGAAATACGATAGGAATGTTTTTTGGGATGAATTGGAGAGCTTTGACATTTGGCATAGGATGGGTAGAAAGAGGTCAAAACAAAGTGGCAGACCTATTAGCCAACATTGCATTAAAACTAGATGATATGAATTATGTTGGAATTTCAAAGGTTGAGGTGCAAACCAAGCCATCTATCCCTGATAACATAAAAAATTGGAAACTTTTTGATAATGATGATGATATATTGAGATTTTTGAATTGTGTGGGTGAATATGAGAATCAAGAAATTGACTTTGGAGCTTTTGTTGAAAATGTTGATGGTAAGGATACTATATTTGGAAATGAGGTCATTCAGTTAAAGACAAACACAATTCCCAAGGGTCTAGTTGTACTAGAAAGAGTGTTTGATAATCAAGATAAGACAAAGGCTAATCATACTATTTCTCATCTTGATGACTTGGAAGAGATAAATCTTGGAACAAAAGCATCCCCAAAGAAGGTGTATATTGGAAAGAAAATGTCACCAAAGGTGAGAAGAATGCTAATTGAATTATTAAGGAAGTTTAGGCATGTGTTTGCATGCTCCTATGATGACCTTAAGGCATATAGGGAGGATCTTTTCCAACATGAGATTCCTTTGCGTGATGATGCCAAGCCATTCAGACAAAAGCAAAGGCCTATTAATCCCACCTTGGTCCCCAAAATGCAAGAAGAATTAATGAAACTAAGGGATGTAGGGATCATCAAGCCAATCAGACATTCATCCTAGGTATCAAACTTGGTACCAGTAAGGAAGAAAAATGGAGACATCAGGTTATGTGTAGATTTCAGAAATTTGAATGTGTCTTCATTAAAAGACAATTATCCATTACCCAATATGGAAGCCATGTTGCAATGAGTGACAGGCTGTGAATTAATGTCTATGATGGATGGTTTTTCTGGTTATAATCAGCTTATGGTCAAAGATTATGAGCAGTTTAAGACAACTTTCACCACACCATGGGGAACATATGTTTATGTAAGAATTCCATTTGGTCTAACAAACGCAGGGGCTACTTTTCAGAGAGCCATGGATGTGGCATTCTCAGATTTCATTAACTTGTTTTTGGTGATCTACCAAGATGACTTGACATCATATTCTAAAAAGGAAGAGGATCATTGTGAGCATTTGGAGAAGATATTCATTAGAGCCTTCAAGTATTGTATTTATTTGAATCCAAAGAAATGTGTGTTTGGAGTACTAGAAGGAAAATTATTGGGACATATAGTTTCCAAGGATGGAGTAAAAATTAATCCAGAGAGGGTAATTGCAATCAATAAAGTTCCACTACCCCGAAGTGTCAAGGAATACAATATTTCTTTGGAAAAATAAATTTCTTAAGGAGGTTTGTGACAAATTTTGCTGAGATAGTTTGCCCTATTTCAAAAATTCTCAAGAAAGGAGCCAAAGTTGAATGGGATAGGGAGTCTGTGCAGGCCTTCCAAGCCATTAAGCAATCAATAAAGGAGGCTCTTGTGTTAAGAACCCCTAATTTTTCCAAACCTTTATAGATTTTCTCGTTTGCTTCTTTCCACACAATTGCAGCTGTGTTGTTGCAAAAGAATGTAGAAGGTTTTTAACAACCTATAGCCTTTTTCAACAAATCTCTACAAGTTGCAGAACTTAAGTATGATATAAATGAAAAACAAGCATATGCACTGGTAAAAGCAGTAAAGGATTTTAGGCCGTATTTGATGGGAGCTAATGTAATTGCCTATGTGCCTAGTGTTGTTGTTAAAGACATCTTCACATAGCAAAAAGTGTCAGGAAGAAGGTGTAGGTGGATAAATAGGATCCAGGAATTCAATATCGAGGTCTAGATTACCAAATTGGTGAGAGGACAAGGATTGGCCAAGCTCATGGCCCAAAGCAATCTAGAAGCAAATTAGATAAATATGCTAGAAGATGAAAATAGTTCACATATATGTGATATGGAGCATTCTAAATGGTATAGAGATGTGATATAATATTTGTAAAAAATGAAATGTCCTGACGACTTGAGTGAATATGAGAAAAGAACATTGAAGTTACATGCTATCAAATATGTTATCGTAGATGGAAAGCTCTGGTGGAGAAATGGAGAAGGTGTCATGCTGAAGTGTGTTGACCAAGATCAAGCACAAGAACTTCTGAGTGAGATGCATGGTGGAGTTTGTGGAGGGCATTATATGGCTAAGAAAACTACACATAAGATAATGAGGGTTGGATTTTGGTGGCCTACAGTTTTTAAGGATGCACACCAAATAGTGAAGACATGTGATGCTTGTCAAAGTTTCTCTGGTAAGTTAAAGTTTTCTGGTAACTTGCCTCTAAAACCAATTATAGTACAAGCTCCATTCCAGTAGTGGGGTATTGATTTTGTAGGAGAGATAACATGTAAATCTAGTGGAGGCCACTCATGGATATTGGTGGCCACTGATTATTTCACCAAGTGGGGGGAAGCAACTCCAACAAATAAATCCACTAGTAAAGTGGTAATTGACTTTCTGATGAGAAACATATTGACTAGATTTGGATGTCAAGAAAGGATTGTGTCAGATAATGCAATGTGTTTTAGATATGAGGAATACATAGAATTTTATGAGAAGCATGGCATCCAAATTTCTTCTTCATCACCATACCACCCATAGGGAAATGGACAGGAAGAATCAAGCAATAAAAGCTTGATGAAGATTATTAAAAGAATCCCTGATCAAAATAAAAGGGCTTGGGATTCTAAGCTAAGATTAACAGTTTGGGAAGATAGGGTAACTGTGAAGAAGGCAATAGGTTGTTCCCCATTTGACTTGGTTTATGGGATAAATGCCATATTACCCCAAAACAACTTAATGGAAATGTACAAGTTTGTCCAGATGTATGATAATGAAATTGATGATGAGATGCAATTGAGAGTGGAAGCTCTTATAGAATTAGATGAAACCAGGAGGGAAGCTCAAAAGAGAAATGCAAAGTTGCAGTTGCAAGTAAAGAATTTGTGTGACAAGAGGGAAACTGCAAGGAGTTTCAAAGATGGATATTTGGTTTTAATGTGGAATGTTAGACTAGAAGAAAAAGGGAAACATGGGAAATTTGATGCAATCTGGTTGGGTCCATTTTTTTATTAATGGTAAGTGGGGTGAAGATTCATACTTCCTCCAAGATATGAAAGGGGATATTCTTGAACTGCCAATTCATGGAAAGTTCTTGAAGCTATACTTCATTTGAAGTATTCTTTTCCATGAACAGTAGTTTAGGTTTGTATATTTTGTATATATCTTGCACATAGTTTGGGTTATTTTGTTTGAATAGTCCCTTTTTGGTCGTCTCTCCATCTTGGTCTGCTCTTCCTAAGATTCCAAATTCTCACTTCATTCTAGTGGAATGAACGTCCCCAACTAGAGCCACTGATGGAACTTCAAATTTTTTCTCCTTATGTTCCATTCCTACCTTGCCTAGTGTTACTAGTATTTCATGGTGTTGGAAATTTCTTAGGGTTGGGGTTTAAGCTTTTCCTACATGTAAAACCCTTGTGTTTATTTTACGCCTTGGTTGGGATCTATTTAACTGTTAATTTTTGAGGGGGTTTTAAAATGACTTATGTCCTATCGGTTCGCCTAGGCTGAGTCCCTTTGTTTTAATTTTATTTCCTCTGCGGGATTTTTCATTTTCCTAAGTCTTGGTTGGCCCTATGTTTCATTGTTTAAAAATGACTTATGTCATTGTTTACCATCCACCCAGTGATGTCCCCTTGTCCTCTTAATAAATGTTTTATTTTGCAGAAGGATGAAATTCGTGCGACCGTTGATCAACTGTCATATGATCTCAGTCGTTTCCTGCCATCTCGCAATGGCCCCACCACAATGCTTTAGTTGATTGAGATATCGCAGCCAGGTGCCACATGGCCTTTTTGGCATGGCCAAAGGAGGTAAGTTTGGTTGACCATCAATCAATTATCATCAGATCTCAATAGTTGACCTCCATCGCGTGATCAAAAGTTACAAGGTTTTTACTGATCGCTATATCACGGGTGGGCACCACGTATCTCATCTAACAAAGCCAAAGGAATAAAGGAAGTATCATGGTAAATTAATCTGACCTTAATACATTAGAAGGTAGGTTACTAAAGTTTTCTTATGACACACATGTTTTAAATCAACGGATCTATTATAATCTAGGTGGGAAAGTTGCTCGATGGTTAATGATAAGGCTGGTGACTATGTTTAATGAACAAGATCTATGGTTTCCCATCATCGCGTGATCAAAAGTTGCAAGATCCTTACTGATCATGATATCGCGAGCGACCGCCACATGGACTTCCTTGGTAGTGTATAGTATGGTGGGCCCCTTATTGCCGCGTCAACGATTGTGTCAGCTTGTTTTGAAGGTGGTTGTTTGATGATTTGATCTATCTAAGGGATCAACAACTAGTATTTAAATCTGCATCAAATATGGTTGGAGTCATTCGTGCAACATGCACGTGAGCTTTAATGGTGGATGAGAAACTTACTGGCATGATTTGATCAAGATAAAATTAATTCTCTTGCTTTATTTGTATCACAAAGCATTCAAGTATTTTGTGAAGCAGTTTCAGAGCTAAAGGCGAAGTTGTGAATCTTTGCAGCCAGAATTTGGGATTTCTGCAAATAAAGCCGTGAGTTAATTTATGTGTCTTCCAGTCATTCTGCACTTGAATTTGGGAAAATATTTGTTGTTCTTGTCATTTAGCTTGTTGATAAATGTGTTAGTGCTATAGTTTAATTATAGCTATGGTAAATTGCAGTGTTCTATTCTATAATTTCCTATCTCTCGTTAGTCCTAGCTATTTGAAGTGTAACATTGTAAAGAGGCCCTAGTTTGTCCAAGGTGGCACCACCCAAGCATCATTCTGGCCAAGTTGATTATTTAAGAAGAAACCTGTACGATGATTTCTTGGATCAATTGCAGAAAAATGATACATATGACTTTGCTTCTTTCTTAGCTAAGAGGATACATGAAGGGCTGCCAAAGTTGTAGAAAAATGATACTGGCACACAATTCTTTTGGTATTCTATGCTGATGCATATGTTCTTGTTCAAGAATGTTGATTTCTTCTCTGAAAAGATGAAATTAAGGCAATCGGTTGATGGAGAAAGATTTCCAGTACAAATATGGGCTACAGATTTATCTTGCAATAAGGAAAGTACCAGTTATATGCAATTTGATAATTACTTTGCTTCCAGATTGAGGGCTAGATTGATGGTGAATGTACCTAGGATCCATAAGGAATTACATGATTTCCTTAGGTCAAAGGGGATGAAACCAGAATTAAAAGTCTGCCATAACTAGGGTGACATTATCCCATACCTAGTTAGCACTGTTTTGAGGGTATATGGTTTTCAGGGAGCCCCTCATATACTGCCATACAATGTGCCACCAAGAGTGGGGTTTGCAGAAGTTATGTGGAAAATAGGTCGTATTCATGAGGAAAACCTCATTGGAAGGGGTAAAGGAACATTTTTCCTTGATTATACAGTGGTGTCTGATTTTTCCTTTTCAAAGGGAGGCTGAGTGTATTTTGAGAAATTCTTTGATGATTACCATTTGAGGTGTGGTCCGAAGTGGTAGCATGATCTTGAAGGTTTCTTTGCTCTTTTTCAGACAAAGAATAAAGGCTAGAAAGTTTGTGCATGAGTTCAAATTTCCTAAGGATTTAATTAGAAATGAATTCAACCTAAATAGGTAAGAGTTGAACAAGGAGAAATGGATAGCTTATGATAATCTATTAGATATTGTGCACAAAAGGATCCAAAGTATAATCGATTGTTGGAGTTCAACCTATACCATAAAAAATTTGGATTTTTAATGGAGAACTTCAAGGAAATTATGGGAACATTGAGGACTGTGAACCCCCAATCTATGTACCTACAAAAAAAAAGGGATTAAACACCTCAAGTTAGATATTGCAAGTATAAACAAGAATTCCCCATGAGATTCCTTAACATAACTCAAATTAGGAAGAAAATGATGAAAACACAATGAAATCACAAAAACAAGATTGGATCCTAATCACGCAAGCAAACTCTTAATCCCATGGGGGAATTGGTGCCAATTTTATGTGAAAATTGGCCCTTTCCCAGTCCCTATGATGAATTCTTGATGTGTTGAAGATGATGTTGATCCACTTTTGATGAAAAGATGAGAACTCCAAGCCAAATCTGCAAAAATCCTAGCTAAGAATTCAAATGATGGATGAAGATGGCTAAGTATTTTAGCAGGGTAACTTTGCAATGTTTGTGGATGATGAAATGAGGAGAGGAGCTCTTCATTTATAGATTGATAAGTTGAAAGCAGCAATGTGGGACTAAGAATGAGCCAATGAAAAAATGCCACTTGTCAACTTGTGAATGGATGGAGGATGTGCAAGACTTGAAGAATGTGCAAAGAGGGGGGAGATTCAAATTCAAAATATGGCTTGAAGGATGAGGTGAAAGGTGAAGTTAATGTCACATGGCTCAAGAAAAGGACTTGTAAGAGATGTTAAATGCCATGTTGGAAGGGACAAGTCCTTTTGGGGGGAGATTTCAAATTTGAGGAATATTCCCACTTGGATGCCTTTTTTGAATGAAAATAGGTGATTTATAAAACAATTAAATTGATTTTCATGTGCAAGTTGCAAAATCTAGAGGATTTGATGGATTAGGATTAAATTAATCAGGATTTGTTTAATTTAAGGGGAGATTTAGCTTATTTGACTATTTGATTTAGATTTTAGGATTGAAATAAATCAAAAAGAGATGAAAATGATTAGGACTTAGTTAAATAAATATTTTGATTTATTTAACCAAAAGGGGTGATGTTAGATTAAATTAGATAAATGCTTGATTTATTTAATTTAATTAGATGAACTTTAGGGATTTAATAAAATAATATGAATTATTTAATTATATCAAAGATAGGAAGATGAAATGACCTAGCTAATTACAAAAAGATAATGATTTAATTAAATTGAGGGATTTATTTAATTAAAAGGGGAATTATGACGAATTTAATCAAATAAGTCTATTCGATTAAATGGTTAGATTCAGGATGAAGCGATGTTAGTAGATCAGGATCAAGTGTGCGATATCAATCTGTATATTTTCAATGTCTACATTTTCCCCCTCTTTGAAGCGATGCACTTGTTGCATTGGTTCAAAGAATAACCTTGCCATGATCGAAAGTCAAAATTTCTCTGATCTTTTCAAATGCCCCACTACTGCCCCAGCGAATGAAGAATTATGTTGGTATACTCCTGTCCCAGCAAATGATGAATTATGCTGGTATACTGCCCCCTCGAGAGATCGGGTGAAGAGGCTTTATTTGAGGGTTGATCTCTCGACAAAGAGGTTCAAGATCAGTTCAACTCAAATATTTGATGTAGACATTCATCAGCCATGGGTAGCCTCATGCCTATTTTGATATATTACACCCACTTGATCCTAATTTGTACCATGACAGTGACATTATTGATGGTGAGATGATTATGATGTTTATATGTAATGGATGATATGATGATGTATGGATGATATGGATGCACATGATTTGATATGATGATGCTTTTATGATTATGCAAATAGATGATAAATGTATGGTTTATGAGATGTTTAGAATAACCAATCTATATTATGCAATGATGGGGATGAATTTAATGCTTTCTATATGATATGATATTCATTATGCAGTATGGTTTTTGGATGCAAGATGGATGCATTAATGATGATTTATGATTAACTGTCATGGTACCATGTTAGAGAAAAAAGCAAGAGATAGAAGAAAATAAGAGATTCCAACAAGACATGAGATAATGATGATGATGATGATTTCTTGCCAAGGAGTTGGGATTTTCAAAGGGCCAATTACCTTATGTTTGATAACACATGTAGGCACGATGCATCAGGGTATAAAGAACCAAGATGGCGTTGCACCTAGTGTGATGGAATTTTACTCAACAAATAGATAGGAGTATTCTTGTTCACACCTGACATACGGAAACCTTGCTAGGACATACCTAACAAAGCAAGTATTTGCCAAGTTTATATTACAAGAATATCCAATGAGCACAATAGATAAAAAGATAATGATCGTTGCCCCATTCCTATCTCTCTAAATCCCTCATTGGGATATCATTGAGAGGTCCTTGGAATGAGTGCAATAAGATAAATCAAATGAAAAGATCAAGTACACAAACAAGCCAATGTTCTTCATAACTTTAACCAGAGGGATGTGTTTTGATAGGATAAGAATCACGATGATATCCAAAATGTGCCCATTATTCGGAACCTATATATCCTAGGAAATGCATTGTATAGGATGATGATGGGTTGATAAGTTGATTATAGGCTTTGATATAAAGTTGTGACATGTTTGAAAATGATCAAGAGTTTTATTTTTTTAAAGGTTACCGTTGTTTTGATTTTGATTTTACAATTGGATCTTGCTTTTGTTGTGCTATGATTGTTTTCTATTTGCATTGCCAAAGGATGAAGGTGATGATCAATTTATTATGGATGATTGACTATTGCGCGTGAAAGCAAGATGAGGCAGATGGATTTTTTCAAATATTTGGATGTTTTTGATGTTTTGAAATGTTTTGAGGCTATTTTTGGTATTTTCGAGATTTTACAAATGTTTTGATTTTTTGATCTTTTGAATGATTTTGGATTTTGGTGTCTCGGGGGTTGATCAAAGATTAGCCTTGCCTACGTTTAAGCTCAGAGACGACGTAGTTCGGATTCCAATGTTTTTGATGTTTTTCTGACTTTTTGAGTGTTTTTGGATTTTGATATGCTTTGGATTTTTTTTGTATTTTTTGATGTTTTGGATGTTTTTGGATTTTCGCATGATTTTGAAATTTTGGATAATGATGTGTGCAATGATATCACTACTCTGTTTGGGATTTTTTTGAAGACCAAGCTAAGGTTGACTGATCAAATCAATGGATTGATGATGAAGATAACATTGTGAGGATGCACAACAATGCAAGGATTTGTTTGGTCAGGATTGATGATGATAACATTGTTGAGGATGCACAACAATGCAAGGATTTGTTTGATTAGGATTGATGATGATAACATTGTTGAGGATGCACAACAATGCTTGGATTGATGATGATAACATTGTTGAGGATGCACAACAATGCAAGGATAGTGTTAAGCAACACAATGATTGGGAATGAAATCCCAAGATTATGGATTGATTGGATTCGATTGATTAGGATTGATGAAGCTTGATTTGGAACAAAAGGTGTTCGAATGATTTGATGTGACATTGATGTGAAAATTAGATGCAACTGATATGGATTGATGTTCAATGAAAGATGAAGAATGATAAGGAATGTCTTCTCGTCAAAATATGCCATGGGCTAGTGATTGGGATTCTAGATCACAAATGCTTTGACCAATTTGATTTTATGTTTTCCAATGTTCAGATTGCCATATAAGCTGGAGGATATAGATCAAGATTTATTCTTGAAGCCAGATGCAAATATCTGCCCCCAGTGTCTAGCATTGTATGGAATGTCATGGATAGATGCATGGATAGGTGTATGGATGGATGGATATGGTAAGCATGCAAAGGATGCCAAGGATTATCTTGTGATAAGATACAGTGTTCAGATAAAGGAATGCTTCATTGGATAATGCTTCATGGCTCAGATAATGCTACATAGGATAGGATCAATGAAAATGGCCCATGTCAAGATGTTTACCATAAGCAAGCGTAAAGTGTGCCCCAAAATTTCATCAAGATCAAGATAACTTGGATGATGGATGCAGATAGATGAAAATGGATTAGATAAGTGGTTTATGGATGAATGGATTTATTATGGCTGGATGGATTGAATGTTGGATTTATTATGGATGGATGAGATGCTTTCAATTGAACTAGTGCATGTAAATGCTTGATTCCACACATGACACCTATTTTCCAAGTTTTCATCATGGTCTTTCCCAAATCGCCGCACATGCAATTTTCACTAGAGGATGATTTTTTTCTTTACTATTTTCAATCCTTTTTATGATTTTTATTTTTTATTTTGGATTTTTTTCTTTTTTGATTTTTTTGAAAGATTTTAAACTCATGCTGAATCACAAGGTGTTGCTGAAGTAGATGCCCCTTTCATAATGTGCCATCGGTATCCTGCCTGAAGAAGTTTCTTTGCTAAGATACGTGCACTTGAATGAAGCTTTTGGGATTCCTAATTTTCTTCATTGATACTAGAGTTGACTTCATCTTGGTGTGTACATTGTGATAGAGTGCCTTCTGAATCCTTATGATGAAGGGTCATTGCCAATACATGGTCAACGTGAGAATTGGATATCATGCAAGGAGGCGTGGATGGAGTGTGTTTAGGGATAAGAGATGGATTGGTTGACAGTTTGGAACCTTTGACTCTCCAAACTTGGGAAGATGAACAATGATGGGTGGATACGAAAGTGTGCGTTGAATTAGGACAAACTACTTGATACACTTTGTATGTCGCTTGAAAAGCCTACTTTTGATTTTGTGGACGTCTTTGATGGATACTTTTCCCATTTTAATTTTTCCCCATAGTTTCTTTGACTGATGGAGTTTGATAAGGATGATCTTCCTTTTTATTTTTTGGTATCCATTTGTATTTGATTTGTCCGATATGCTTCTTAACTTCTTTTTCTTTGATAATGTCCTTTGTGCTTTGATTCAAATATTTCTTTTGAAGTTGGTCCCAATTCATGGATGGGGTGATGGGTGGATGAAGATTCATGACATGGCTAGTTGTAGTATTGGCATCAGTTTCATCATAAGGATTCTTCATGCTCCCTATGTTGACATTTACACTAGATGAAGTTGCCCCCAGTATTGTGGAAGTAGTACCTTCATGCTTTGATTCTGCCTATTCCAAGAGCTCTTGTTTAGAATGCATTCTCTGATAAATGACCATTGTAGGTGACGTTGTTTCAATTTTCTGCTCCGCTAACTCTAGAATATCCTATTTTGTCTGACTTGTTTCCTTGAGTAGATAGTGTTGGATATCTTTATTCATGATGTCCTCAGTATAGATTTGAGATACATCTGATCCTGATGTTGATAACTCAGTTTGACTATAGGAATCAATAACTTGCTCTTTTTGTGTAATAATGTCAGGAATAAAGGGATCCTATTCTAAATGAAGATCATCTATGTGTCCATCCATAGAAAGCATCTCATGGGTAGATGGAGGAGTATGTGCTACATGGATATGATCATCTTGCATAGATAGGAGAGTGTCCATTAGATTATTGTAGTATCTTGAAGACACAAATTCTTTATCTTGAATGATTTCAGAGTTTCTTTCGACATGCTTTGGATCAAGTTCTTGACATGGGTCAGTTTCAAATGATGGATTTCTTACAAAGGGTTCTTGGATGTCATCATTAGACATGGTAAGTGGTTCAATATCCTCAAGTGTCGAGTTCAGGGTTCTTTCAGTATCTGTAACCATGAGATCAAAGGGGGTCAACATGTCTTGGAAGGGAACATTGCTAAACCTTGGTGAAATATGTTGATCATGCTTTAGAATAAATTTTTGAGATATGTCCTCTAACTCATTAGGTGATGTAGAGACATTTTCAATATGATCATTGGTCAATGGACCACGCATTATGTCGATAGGATCAAATAATCCTAACACTCCTTGAAATAGATCACTAAAGAGTGGCTCTTGATGTATGGTGATTTGGTCATCGAATGAGGTGGAAACATCTTCAATGTGCTCATTGATGGATAGGTTTTGATCATTGTTTTCAACAATTATAGCAAAGAGATTGTGACTATCCTCAACCATAAGCTCAAGTGATGTTGACATTTATTGAATTGGATCATTGTTGGTTGGTAGATATTGATCATGATTGAAAAGTAGCTCCTGACATATGTTGACTTGATCATTGGATGAAGTAGACATAGTTTCAGTGGTGGATTGATCTTGATCCTTGTTCTTAACAGTTGTCATTTTTTTGTGTTTGTGCTTGTGTTTGTTGGGTAGCTTGAGTGGCTTGTGGAGCCACCTGATATTGTTGAAGCATTTTTTGGTAGGTTTGATGTGCTTTTAGTGTGATGTTACAATATTGACTTATTGCACTTGGTTTTGGTGGTAGTGGTGGTGTATTTGGAATCATGTTGGGTGTAGTGACAAGTGGTTGAGATACACTTGGAGCGATCATGGTAGTGAGGGGTTGAGATATGATGGGTGTGAGAGTGGTGGTTGGAGTGTTCGAGGTGATAGGTCCTTGGGAGACCATATTTTGATTTGGGATCAACTTTGTTGTTTGATTAGATACCATCCATTGGTGTGATGTCGATGGTATATTCAAAGGATTTGATGTGATGGCTTGATTGGTGTTAGGTGGATTGATTTGGATGGAGTGATTGGTGCTAGGTAAAGGGGGAGGCCCTAAACCAAGGAATGATATATGTAATGGTGGTGTAGATTTCCCTTGGCACAATGACTCAACTATTTTGGTAAGTGTAGCAATTTGATCTTGCCAAATTTTTTCTTGATTTTGATCTTGATTCCCTTGATATAGTTGATTTGGTTTTTGTTCATGCAGATTTGGAATGCATACTTGTGGTTTTTGAATGGGATTATGGTCAAATCAATTTTCGACATTGTTTTGACTTGGGATGATGTTCATGATAGGTTGAAATTGACAATTGTTCATGTTTGGAATATTTGTATGATTTGCAAATGTATCCATCCCAAAGTTTGTTGGATTCATGTTTCAAAAACTTGTGCTTGGTACATTCTCATTTGGCTTGTAGGGATTTGGTGGGATGACATTATTCATTTGAAGGCTCATGCTTTGATTGTTTGATTGGTAGACTTGTAGGTTTGGATTTAGATCTACCATCAGGAAATGTGTTCCAATCTTTGATTTGGGGATACTCACACTTGTTGTACCATTGACATTTGTAGAAGGTAATGATCCTATGTATAGATTATATGAGTGTGAGTTTTGATAATCAATTGGCATTGTAAGGCTTTGAAAATTCAATTGATTTGGATTACTCATGATGTATGGATCAAGTTTGTATTCCATGTTCCTCTTGTGTTTTGACCTTGTTGCAAAATTGACCTCTAAGGTTCTTAGGACTAATGAAAATATGAAGGTGAAAGGTGTAAATGATATGAGTGATGAACGTTTAGGAACTTTGGATCAATGCTAGACTTAGGGTTTGATTTTGATTGTTTGATTTGGATAATGAACTTGTAAACCCTAAGATGTTGGATGTGATCTTAGGATGTACTTGTTCAAAGGATTGCTGGTTTAATTAGAGGTATGAGAAAGGATGCATTCCCATATTCCCAACTAAACAAGGTGATTTTTTGTTTTGATGATTTACCCAAGTCTAGAATGATGTTTTCAAAGCTCTAAAGTTGCTTATGGGATGGATTTTGATGAATTTTTGGATGGGTGAAATGTTTGATTTGATCCTAAATGAACCTAAGGACTTGTTTACTAGGCCAAGATAGTGAAGAACATGCCTTTCTCTAAGAGTAATTCAAAATCAAAAAGACCAATGTTTGCATGAAAACCATATGACCAAAAGATGCCAAGCACATGTGTGGGGTCCAATTGATTTAATCTTTGCTTAATGGATTCTTTTTATCACAAACACACTCTTGGTTAGATTTTGAATCTAGATGTCTAATGTCTCAACTTTCCCCTTATCCCATAAAGTGTATTATGCGGAAACCAAGGAAATTTGAGGCAATAGTTACCTAAAGTTGACTTTAGTAGAAGCAAATTGAGATGAAATTCAAACGTTTAGATGCCTCTAAGGACATGAATCCCAAGGGCAAGCAATAACATGTGAAGTTGTTCAAGGATATTTGCCTCTCCTAAAGGGTTTGCAATTTTGATGATTCGTTGAATGTTGGTTTTCTAATGTTTTCAATAAAAGCACTGTGTTTTCAAACTGACTCAGAAGCAATAACACCCTAGCTCAATTGGTACATTTTTCTTAGTGGGCTTGCCTCATGCCCTTCATAGAAGAGATGATTTTACATGCAACCAAGGATAAAATATAAAGGTATGTTAAGAATGAAGTCTTAACCTCTATATTTCAACCAAGATCAGACATGGCAAGTAACTTCTTGGAATCTAAGTTCCAATGCACCACTTTGATAAACTCGATGAATGGGTCAATTGGCCACTACAAACAGGGGTTTTATTTCAGACTTTCCATTTGTAGGAGTTGACCCAACGTGGCAAGAGTCCCCTTTCAGATCCATCTTGTCGGAGTCAACCGCGTGATATTGGCGTTTCGTCCAATATCCACATTTATATCCCGGTTGGAAATACTCTCGGGTTCATAGTGTTACCAGTTGAGTCGTTCCCTTGAATGATTAATTTTTCCCACAAGGCAGGCCCTCTAAGATAAACAAAAGTGAATGAAAAGCAAGAACCGTAACTCAATCAATCTTTGATAGCAACAAAGAAAGAGAATATACGCGAAAATGCCCCCACTCACACTCGCACAATAGTTTGTTCAATTTTAAGCCCAAATTGAAGTGTGGAGGTGATTGCTTTGTCTTATCCCAAAGTCATAGAAAAGACCTTTTGATTGTCAAGATCGCTATAAAGCGCAAGAGAAGCGCATACGTCCTTTTCTAATGACTTTAGCCTAAGTAAGCCCTTACGAAAAACACAACTACACTTGTTCTTTTTAAAGCCTTCAAAGCAATATGTGAGTTCATTTTAGAGCACCAAATCAAAAATGAAATACATTGGTTCAATTGCTTAATCCATAAACAAAATCTAGTGAGTTGTTGATCCTAAGATTCTTTTTAATCCTTTTGCAAGAAATAAACAAAGAGAATCCTTTTTAAAACCCAAATGAAAGCTAGTGTTCTAAGAAAAGAAGATGACAAATTCCTAAGGAAGTGTTAAGCAAACACTTAAGTGTTTAAAAACACTTTGATTAGGAAAGATATCATCACCATGCTCCTTCTTCCCTTGCTTTTTGACTTCCAACCTACAAAAGAGAAAAGACAGTTAAATTTTGGAAAAACACAGAAGTCAAAAGGCAGAAAACAGAGGAAAAAGCAATCATAAATTAAAACACATGCTAAAAATTAAGTTTCCCCCTTTTACTATCTTCCAGCGTCGCAACTCGTGAAGGCATCGCTATTTTTTTCTTCTCACGGTGCCATTTTAGGGCTGCTTTACCAGTTAGCGGTGCTTTGTGTCAGGACAGAGAGCGTGATTGTGTCGCTATTTTGGCCTAGCATCGCAGTTTTGGAAAGCGTCAGAGTTTTTAAATTTTTTGAAAACTGGTGCAAATCGGCGAGTTCAGCGGTGCAGTTTTGAATTTGAAAATTTTGGTGGGATGAGTCCAGTGGTGCTAAAATAGCGACGCTGGTGAGCCCACGGTGCTGAAACTGCGATGCTGATGAGCCCGCAGTGCAAAAATAGCGACGTTGATGAGCCCGCGTTGGAATTTCCTGTGTGTGCAGAAAACTGTAGAATTTTCATGAAAATGTTGAAATTTATGACTCAAGCCCTCCTTCTCGCGCCAAAATGTGAACCCCCAATCTATGTACCTACAAAACAAAGGGATTAAACACCTCAAGTTAGATATTGCAAGTATAAACGAGAATTCCCCATGAGATTCATTAACATAACTCAAATTAGGAAGGAAATGATGAAAAACACAATGAAATCACAAAAACAAGGCTAGATCCTAATCAAGCAAGAAAACTCTTAATTCCAATGGGGAATTGGTGCCAATTTGATGTGAAAATTGGCCCTTTCCCAATCTCTATGATGAAGTCTTGATGTGTTGAAGATGATGTTGATCCACTTTTGATGAAAAGATGAGAACTCCAAGCCAAATCTGCAAAAATCCTAGCTAAGAATTCAAATGATGGATGAAGATGGCTAAGTATTTTAGCATGGTAGTTTTGCAATGTTTGTGGATGATGAAATGAGGAGAGGAGCTCTTCATTTATAGATTGATAAGTTGAAATCATGCCAAAAATAGAGCAATGTGGGATTAAGAATGAGCCAATGACAAAATGCCACTTGTCAACTTGTGAATGGATGGAGGATGTGCAAGATTTAAAGAATGTGCAAAGAAGGGGGAGATTTAAATTCAAAACATGGCTTGAAGGATGAGGTGAAAGGTGAAGTTAATGTCACATGGCTCAAGAAAAGGACTTGTAAGAGATGTTAAATGCCATGTTGGAAGGGACAAGTCCTTTTGGGGAGGAGATTTCAAATTTGAGGAATATTCCCACTTGGATGCCTTTTTTGAATGAAAATAGGTGATTTATAAAATAATTAAATTGATTTTCATGTGCAAGTTGCAAAATCTAGAGGATTTGATGGATTAGGATTAAATTAATCAGGATTTGATTAATTTAAGGGGATATTTAGTTGATTTGACTATTTGATTTAGATTTTAGGATTGAAATAAATCAAAAAGAGATGAAAATGATTAGGACTTAGTTAAATAAATATTTTGATTTATTTAACCAAAAGGGGTGATGTTAAATTAAATTAGATAAATACTTGATTTATTTAATTTAATTAGATGAACTTTAGAGATTTAATAAAATAATATGAATTATTTAATTAAATCAAAGATAGGAAGATGAAATGACCTAGCTAATTACACAAAGATAATGATTTAATTAAATCAAGGGATTTATTTAATTAAAAGGGGAATTATGACGAATTTAATCAAATAAGTCTATTCGATTAAATGGTTAGATTCAGGATGAAATGATGTTAGTAGATCAGGATCGCGTGTGCAATATCAATATGTATATTTTCGATGTCTACAAGGACTAAAAAGATAAATATAGAACTGAGTCTGGGTGTACAAAAACAAGGTGTCAGGCCAATTGAATCAAGGCCAACATACTAGCCTATAGAAAGGTGGCCCATTTATAGGAGGAAAAAGGATGACAACAGTGATGAAGAAGAAATGGAAAAAAAAGGAAAGCAAATAATGAAGTTTCCTTCACAACCAGGTCTGAAATTCAAAGTGTCTAGGGCAATCAAAATCATTGGTTTAGAATCATCACTAGAAGACAGTCCCTCATCACTACCATCTGAGACAAGCCCTAAGAGGCAAAGAATTGATCAACCACAGGAGAATTTGATGGATGAAATTATTGTTACTAATCATGACATGCAAGTTGGTATGCCTTCCCCTCCTAGACCAGTTGAATTGGTTTTATCTGATTTAGATATGAAAGGTAAAAGTGTACAAGATGCAAGAATGGAAGCATGCAAGGAGTTTCTAGATGACAATACATTTTTAAAAACTCCTTTATTCTTGCAATTGGTATGGAGGATGAATTTGAAGAATTTCAAGATAAATGTAAGAATAGAAGAGAACTAAGGCTTGACAGGTTAGACCAGGAGAATGATGAGGAAGTAAAAGCTGAATTAATAGAAGAATTGAAGAATATCACTCCTGAAGAAGGAGGAAAATTGGTGAGTCAGGTTGGAGTATTGATTCTTCCTGAATGGGACATTGCATATGTAGCATTTAATGCTATTCTAAAGTCCAAACATCCCTTGCAAGACTCTGAAGAAGAGGTCAAGGCAGCATTGCAAGATTCTGCTTTAGGTGAAGACTATGTGTGTGAACCCCAATCCAAATACCCGCAAAATAATAAGAACAAACACATTAGATTGTCAAATGCAAGTAAGAACAAGGATTCCCCATGAAATCCATTCACCAAGTTCAAATTAGGAAAAGAAATAATGAAGAACACAATGAAAACAACAAAATAGATTGAATCCTAATTAAATTAGTGTGTGATAGAAAGATGTGTATCAAAATAAATAAACAAATCGCACAAAATGAAACATTAAACCAAAGAAAAATAAATAAATTGAATTCAAATGAAACAAATAGAGCTTCTTAAGAGCCGTTCCGTTTTCCTCTATCTCTAGGGATTTTTTTGAAGCTGCTGCTCTCAGATTGTATAAGCAAAGCTTCTTTGAATGGCAACCTATAGAATGAGTGTGCAAAGGAAAGTGCTTCTCTATCCTATATGCTGGTGGAGTGAAAATTTTGATACGGATATGCACAGGGGCTGTGAATTATGGATGCTATGATATGTGGTGAATAGGCCATGATATGGAATAATTCTATGCTATGCTATGATGCTAGAATGCTATGAATACTAGAAGGCTATGCTATTGCAAATTGGCTATAGTTTTCCTGTATGAAAGCTTCTCTATGATTTCAAAGACCCGACAGTCCTTTTTATAGCTTTTTGTAGGCAAGAGCCTAGCTAGAAAAGATCAATGGCTGTGAGATTGTTTGGTAATTTTGAATGGTGAGAGATGGAGAGGTTGAGAGGAAGATGGAAGATGTTGGGAGGTTGGAGAGAAGAATGGAGCCTTGTCTTCAACCCACGGGAACAAGCTTGCACAGGAACAGAGAAATTATTTTTTCTGTTTTGGAAGTTTGTTTCACGGTTGTTGAAGATAATCCCAAATTAATTAAATAAATAAATAAATTTATTTAATTTTGTGTGAATTTTAAAGAAATTAAATATTTTTGAAATATTTAATTTTAGAAGACTTTAGAAGAATTTAGAAGATTTAATTAAATATTTAGAATATTTAATTGTGAATAGACTTTAGAAGAAAAGAATACTTAATCTTTATTTGAATAAAATATTCAAGCCAAGATTAAATGATAATTAATATAAATAAATCATAATGTTTATTTAATTAATTAAGAAATAAATAAGAAAAGTGATTAAATAAACTTATTTATTTACTCGAAATGAAAGAATGAACAAATATAAATAAATTATTTAAATTTATTTATACGCAGATTGAATCCAAAAATTTAATTAAATATTAAAAATATTTAATTAATTACCAGACTATGTGATGTGACCATTTTTAGGTGTATACAATTATCAAACTCATGATCCCATGGGGGAATTGGTGCCAATTTGATGTGAAAATTGGCCCTTTCCCAATTCCTATGATGCAAGCTTGATGAATGTTGATGAGTGATCCACTTTTTTGATGTTTTACGAGTGCTCTAAGCTAAAAAAAACTGCATAACTTAGCAAAGAACTCAACAGTATTGATGAAAATGGCTAGAGATTTGAGTATAGTAAATTTGCATAATTTGTGGATGATAAAATGAGGAACGAAGCCTCTTATTTATAGATGAGATTGAAGGATGAATGTCTAAAATAGAGCAATGTGGGACTAACATTCATCCAGTAGAAAGATAACACTTATCAACCTATGAATGGATGGAGGATGTGCAAGTTTTGAGGATTATTCCAATAAATGCCTATTTTTGAATTTGTTGAAATGACATAAAAGAGTGAAGGAAAAATACATTAAATGCCACTTGGCTTAAGGAAAAGGACATGCAAGATGGAGTAAATTCCTTGTTAGATGTACATGTCAACTTGGATTTTTGAATTCAAACTTAGAGAATATTCCAA
The DNA here is from genome assembly GCA_007258455.2 of Sequoia sempervirens. Taxonomy (NCBI): domain Eukaryota; kingdom Viridiplantae; phylum Streptophyta; class Pinopsida; order Cupressales; family Cupressaceae; genus Sequoia; species Sequoia sempervirens. The sequence continues at coordinate 264,049,104 of VDFB02193867.1, read as the reverse complement.
AAAGATTCCTTGTTGAGGAAAATAGAGATTTAATAAATCAATTAAATCTATTTTCATGTGCAAGTGGTAAAAGGTGGGGGATGGGACATGATAGGAGATTAAATTAATCCAAGTTAATTAATTTAATGAAGGGATTAAGTGATGTGACAAATTTGACTTAGATTTGTGGATTTATTTAAATCAAATATGAGAAGGATGTGATAAGAGATTAATTAAATAAAGAATTTGATTTATTTAATTAAAAGGGATGATGTTAGATTAAATTAAATAAGGTTTTAATTTATTTAATTTAATAGATAGACTTTAAATATTTAATCAAATAACATTAATTATTTAATTAAATAGGGATAATTAGATTAGATTGATTGATTTAATTAACAAAAGAGAGAGACTTAATTAGATAAAGTGATTTATTTAATTAAGGGAGGGAATTTGACGAATTTAATAAAATAAGAAAATTTAATTAAATGGTTAGACCGATGGATAATTTAGGATGAAATGGTATTAGTAATCAGAATCAAATGCATAATGTCAATGGGTATATTTTCCATGTCTACATTTTTCCCCTCTTTGAAGTGATGCACTTGTTGCATTGGTTCAAAGAATAATCTTGTTGAGATCAAAGTTAAAAATTCTCTAATTTTATGAAACCCCAGTATTTCCCCAGTGTGAAGAATTATGTTGTTATATTGCCCCCTCGAGAGATTGGGTGAAGAGGTTTGATTTGAGGGTTGATCTCTCGGCAAAGAGGTTCAAGATTAGTTCAGCTCGTATGTTTGATGTAGACAGATTTGATGATGTAGATAGTCATCGGCCATGGGTAGCTTCATGTCTATTTTGATATATTACACACACTTGATCCTTATTTGTACCATGATAGTGACATTATTGATGATGAGATGATTATGATGTTTATATGTAATGGATAATATGATGATGCATGGATGATATGGATGCACATGATATGATATGATGATGCTTTTATGATTATGTGTATGGGTGATAGATGTATGGTTTATGAGATGTTTAGAATAACCAATCTATATTATGCAATTATGGGGATGAATGCATGTGGTATGATTAATGCTTTCTATATGATATGATATGCATTATGCAGTATGCTAATTTTTTTGTGGATGCAAGATAGATGCAATGGCGATGATTTATGATTAATTGTCACGGTACTATGTTAGCATGAAAAGCAAGAGATAGAAGAAAAAAGAGAAGTCATTTCAACAAGACACAAGATGATAAATATGCAAATGATGATGATTACTTGCTAAGGAGTTGGGATTTTTAAAGGGCCAATTTTCTTATGTTTGATAAAACACATAGATACGATGCATCAAAGTATAAAGAACCAGGATGGCGTTGTACCTAGTGTGATGGAATTTGAATTGAGAAATAGAATTTGAATTGAGAAATAGATAGGAGTATTCTTGTTCACACTTGACATACGGAAACCTTGCTAGGACATACCTAACAAAGCAAGTATTTTCCAAGGTATATTACAAGAACATCCAACAAGCACAACAAACAAAAGATAATGATAATTTCCCCATTCCTATCTCTCTAAATCCTTCGTTCATATAACATCAAGAGGTCCTTGGAATGAGCACAATAAGATAAATCAAAAGAAGGGATCAAGTACGCAAACAAGCCAATGTTCTTCATACCTCTAGCCAAAGGGACTTTTTTTTATAGGATAAGAATCCAAGGTGATATCCAAAATGATATCCTAGGACATGCATTGTATAGGATGATGATGGTTTGATAATTTGATTAATAGGCTATTGATATAAGGTTGATTGACATGTTTGAAAATGATCAATATTTTGATTTTTCATTTAACAGTTTGTTGCTTAGATTTTGATTTTGCATTTGAAGCTTGCTTTTTTGCTAATTGTTGTGGTTGTTTCTGTTTGTTTTACCAAAGGATGAGTGTGATGATTGATTTATTATGGATGATTGATTATCGTGGGTGAAAGTGAAAAGGGATAGATGGATTTTTTGGGTTTTTTGAATGTTTTTGATGTTTTTGGAATATTTTGAGGCTGTTTTTGGTATTTTCAAGATTTTACAAATGTTTTTGGATTTTTTGTTTTTTGAATGTTTTGGATTTTGATGTCTCGGGGGCTAATCAAATATTAGCCTTGCCTACGTTTAAGCTCAGAGACAACGTAGTTCGGATGTCATGTTTTTGATGTTTTCTTAACTTTTTGAGTGTTTTTAGGTTTTTTGATATGTTTTGGATGTTTTTGGATTTTTGCACAATTTTGATGATTTGGATATGGACATGTGTGATGATATCAGTGCTCTGTTTGGGATTTTGTTAAAGACCAAGCTAAGGTTGATTGATCGAATCGATGGATTGATGATGATGATATCATTATTGAGGATACACAACAATGGAAGGATTGATTGATCAGGATTGATGACAATAACATTGTTGAGGATGCACAACAATGCAAGGATTGATTGATTGGGATTGATGATGATAACATTGTTGAGGATGCACAAAAATGCAAGGATAGTGTTAAGCAACACAATGATTGGGAAGGATATCCCAAAATTATGGATTGATTGGATTTGATTGATCAGGATTAATGAAGCTTGATTTGGAACAAAATTTGTTCAAATGATTTGATGTGATGTTTGAAATGCAACTTAGATGCAACTGATAGTGATTACTTGGATTGATGTTTGATGAAAGATGAAGACTGATAAGGAATGTCTTCTCATCAAAATATGCCATGGGCTAGTGATTCAGAATATTTCTCACAAGTGGTTTGACCAATTTGATTCTACATTTGCCAATGTTCAGATCACCACATAAGTTGGAGGATATAGATCAAGATTTATTCTCGAAGCAAGATGTAAATATCTAACCCCAGTTTCTAGCAATGTATGGAATGTTATGGATGGATGCTTGGATAGGTGTATGGATGGATGGATATCGTAAGCACACAAAGGATGCCAAGGATTATCTTGTGATAAGAAAAGGTGTACAGATAAAGAATGCTCATTGGATAATGCTTCATGGCTCAGATAACGCTGGGTAGGATAGGATCAATGAAAGAAACCCATGTCAAGATGTTTACAATAAGAAAGTGTAAAGTGTGCCCCAAAATTTCATCAAGATCAAGATAAATTAGATGATGGATGTAGATGGATGAAAAATGGATTGGATAAATGGTTCATGGATGAATGGATTTATTATGACTGAGTTGGATGGAATGTTGGATTTATTATGGATGGGATGAGATGCTTTCATTTGAACTTTTGCACATAGATGCTCGATTCCACACATGATGCCTATTTTCCAGGTTTTCATCATGGTCTTTCCCAAAGCGCCATGAAGTGGTTTTCACTAGAGGATGATTTTTTTACTATTGTTAATCCTTTTTTCTAATTATTTTTGGATTTTCATATTTTTTAATTTTTTAATTTTTCTGAAAAATTTTAAGCTCATGTTGAATCACAAGGTGTTGCTGATGTAGATTCCCCTATCATGATGTGCCATTGATAGCCTAATTGAAGAAGTTTATTTTCCAAGATATGTGCACTTAAATGCAACTTTGAGATTCCTGATCTACTTCGTCAATACCAGAGTTAACTTTGTCTTTGTGTGTTTATCGTGATAGAATGCCTTCTGAATCCTTATGATGAAGGGTAGTTGGCAATACATGTTCAATGTGAGAATTGGATATTATGCGTGGAGGTGTGGATGGAGTGTGTTTAGGGATAAAAGATGGATTGGTTGACAGTTTGGAACCTTTGACTCTCCAAACTTGGGAAGATGAGCAATGGTGGGTGGATACGAAAGTGTGCATGGAATTAGGACCAACTACTTGATACACTTTGTACATCGCTTGAAAATCCTGCTTTTTCTTGTTTGGATATCCTTGATGGATAATTTTCCCTCTTTTATTTTGCCCCATAGTTTCTTTGGCTGATGGAGTTTGATAGGGATAATCTTTCTTTGTATTCTTTGGTATCCACTTGTATTTGATTTGTCCTTCATTATGCTTCTTAGCCTATTTTTCTTTGATAACATTCTTCTTGCTTTGATTCAAATATTTCTTTTGAGGATGGTTCCAATTTGTGGATGGGGTGATGGGTGGATGAAGATTCATGACATTAGTGGTTGTATTATTGGCATTAGTTTCATCATAAGGATTCTTCATGCTCCCTATGTTGATGTTTGCTTGAGACGAAGTTGCCCCCAGTATGGTGGTAGTAGTACCTTCATGCTTTGATTCCGCTTGTTCCAAGAGCTCTTGTTTAGAATGCATTCTCTGATAAATGACCACTACAAATGATGTTATTTCGATTGGATGCTTTACCGACTTCGGGATATCCTTTTCTATTTGACTAGTTTCCTTGAGTGGATAATGTTGAATATCCTCATCCCTGATGTCCTCAGTCTGAATTTGGGATATATCTAATCCTGATATTGATAACTCAGTTTGACTATAGGAATCAATAACCTTCTCTTTTTGTATAATAATGTTAGGAGTAAAGGGATCCTATTCTGAATGAAGATCATCTATGTGTCCATCCACAGAAAGCATATCATGGGTAGATGGAGGAGTATGTGTTATGGGGATATGATCATCATTTGTGACATCTTGTATAGATAGGAGAGTGTCCATTAAATCATTATAGTATCTTGGATATACAAATTCTTGATCTTGAATATTTTTAGAATTGCTTTCAACATGCTTTGGATCAAGTTCTTGACATGGGTCAGTTTCAAAGGATGGATTGCTTATCAAGGGTTCCTGGATGTCTTCATTAGGAATGGCAAGTGGCTCAATATCCTCTTTATCTTTGAATGGACTCAGATCAAGTGTCGAGTTGAGGATTCCTTTAGTATCTGTAATCATGAGGTCAAAGGGGGTCAACATGTCTTGGAAAGGACCATTTCTAGACCTTGGTGAAATATTTTGATCATGCTTTAGAATAAATTCTTGAGATATGTCCTCTAAATCATAAGGGAATGTAGAGAAATTTTCAATATGATCATTGGTCGATGGATAGTATATTATGTCCATGGGATCAAATAATTCTAACACTCCATGAAATAGATCACTAAAAAGTGGCTCTTGATGTATGGTGAGTTGATCATCAAATGGGGTGGAAACATCTTCAAGGTGCTCATTGATGGAGAGATCTTGATCATTGTTTTCAACAATTGAGGTGGAGGGATTTTCAATGTCTTCAACCATAGGGTCAAATGATGTTGAAATTTCTTGAATTGGATCATTGTTGGTTATTGTTGGTGGATTTTGATCATGATTGAAAAGTGACACTTGATGCATGTTAATTCGATCATTGGATGAGGTGGAAACATCTTCAAGGTGTTCATTGATGGATAGATCTTGATCATTGTCCCCAATAGTGATTATATTTTGATCAATAAGGTCTGGGATGATATTTTTGAGTCGAATACAAATTGATGTTGTGTGTCCCTTTGTTTTGTGGAAATCACAATGGTGCTCCTTGTTATACCCTGGTAGTTTAACTAGGGGTTCTTGATAGTTCCCATGGATGGGGAGCTTGATGAGATTTTCTTTTACCAATTGTTGCAGGACTGATTTGATTGGTCTCCCAAGTGGCGTGTATTTTTGTTTGTTTGTGATATTTGTAGTTGACCTTGTGGTGATTTATTTTAGAGATGTGGTGATTGATCTTTGAAATGTGGCGATTGATCTTCAAGATGAGGTAATTGGGTTTGTTTTTGATGTTGATCTTGATAGCTAACCTCTTGAAATTGGATATTTTGTTCTTGATGCGGTTGTGGGCACAACTCAATGCTTTGATGGCATGGTTCAACCAAAAAGAGTGTACTGATTTTGGAGTGAAGATATCTCTTGGCTCAATAATTCAATTAGTTTGGCATGTGAAGCAAGTTGTTCTAGCAAAATTTGATATTGATTTTGAATTTGACTCCCATGATTTAGCTTTTGTTCAATTAGATTTGGGATGTACACTTTTGGTGTTTGCATGGGATCATGGAAAAATTGATTTTGGACAATGTTTTGACCTGGGATGATGTTTAGATTTGGCATTATGGGTTGAAATTGAACATTGTTGATGTTGGGAATCACATTGCCTTATTTAGGTAACTTTGATTTTGCATGGTGTTAGCTTGACTTGGAGTCGTTAACATCTTGCTTGGACTTTGAACAATATTCATATGATTTGCAAACATATCCATCCTAAAGTTTACTAAGCTTGGATTCAAAATGTTCATGTTTTGTAAAGTTGTACTTGGTACATTCACATTTGGAATGTAGGGATCTGATGGGATGATGTTGTTCGTTTGAAGGCTCATGCATTGAGTGTTTGGTTGATAGATTTGTAGGTTTGGAATTGGATTTAAATATACCATCGGGAAAGGTGTTCCAAACTTTTGACTAGGCATACTCACATTTGTTGTACCATTGAGGTTTGTAGGAGATAATGATCCCATGTATGGATTGTAAAAATGTGAGTTTTGAAAATATATTGGCATTGTAAGGATTTGATAGTTTGGTTGACTTGGATTACTCATGACGTATGGATCAAGTTTATATTCCATGTTCCTCTTGTGTTTTGACCTTGTTGTAAAAGTGACCTCTAAGGTGTTTAGGACCAATGATGAGATGAAGGATTAAAAGGGGTGAATGATATGAGTGTTGTTTTTATTAGGAGCTTTGGATCAATGCTAGACTTTAGGATCTGGTTTTGATTGGTTTTGATTGGATAATTATCTTGTAAACCCTAAGATGTTGGATGTGATATTTAGGATAAACTTGTTCAAAGGTGTGTTGATTTTAACTAAAGGTATGAGAAAGGATGCATTCCCATACTCCTAATTAAACAAGGTGATTTTGATTTGGTTTAAGTATGTTCCCAAGTCTAGATAATGATGTTTCCAAAGCTATAAAGTTGCTTGTGGGATGGGATGATAAATGTTTGAAATGGATGAAGTGTTTGATTTTGATCCTAAATGAACCTAAGAAGGACTTGTTTACAAGGCCAAGGTTTTGAAGAACATGCTTTTCCCTTCAAACCAAAAGATCAATGTTTGATCAAAAGACCATAAGACAAAAGATACACAATCACATGTGTGGGGTTCAATTGATTTCATCTTGATTAGTGAATTGCTTTTACCACAAACACTTATTTGATTAGGTTTTCCAAACTAGATGTCCAATGTCTTAATTTCTTTGAATCCCACAAAGTATGTTATGTGGAAATTTGATGAATCCAAGGCAAGGGTTACCTATTGTTGATCTTTAGTAGGAAAATTGAGATGTAAGTTCAAGTGTTTAGAAACCTCTAAGGATGTGAATCCCAAGGGAAAGCAATAACACATGAATTTGGTCAATTGTATTTGCCTCCTAAAGGGTTTGAAATTTTGATGATGATGTTAAGTGTTTGTTTCCAAATGTTTTCGAACAAGCAAAGAATTTTGTAACTGAGAATAAGTACAACCCTATGGATATGGAAGACAATACTTGTTGAGTCCCCACTTGGACAAGTCTAGCTACACTTATCTTTAGCGAATGGTTAGATACTTGACCCCACTAGCTCCCCTCCATGGCTCATTAACGTCAATCGGGGCAGCCAATCATCAACACCCATGAAAATCCCATGGCATGCTTTCCATTTCTACTAAAAGACCGTAAAAGTGTGGGGTGGCTTCAGAACGACTGTTCTTGCACCAACAAATAGATCAAGGATTTTGGCAATTCTAAAACATGGGTTTTAATTAGGACTTTTTGTTCGTGGAGATTGACCCATATGACGAGAGTCCCTTTTCAGATCAATCTTGTCAGAGCCAACTATGTGATATTGGAATTTATTCCAATACCCACATTTATATCCCAGTTGGAAATACTCTTGGCTTTAGAGTGTTACCGGTTGAGTCGTTCCCTTGGGTGAGCACTTTTACCCTAAGGCAAGCCCTCTAGGATAAAAAAAAGTGAGTAAAGACAATATTCGTAACTCGATCAATCTTTGTTTGCAACACAAAGAAAGATAATATAAGCAATAATTCTCCACTCACACTTGCACAAGATTTTTTTCCATTTTAAACCCAAAATGAAGTGCGGAGGTGATTACTTTATCTCAACCTAAAATCACAAAAAAAGGCCTTTTCATTCTCAAGATCACTATAAAGCGTGAGAGAAGCACATACGTCCTTTTTCAATGAAGTTAGTTTAAGTAAGTACTCACAAATACAAAGTTGCACATGTTCATTTTAGAGCCACAAAGCAATTATGAATTATTTTTAAAGCACCAAAGGACAAATGAGAGTTTTTTTGTTCAATTGTTAATCAAAAAAAAAACTCTAGTAAGTTGTAGTCCTAATGTTCATTTTAAGACTTTGCAAAAAATTAAAAAGATTATTTTAAAGCCCAAATGAAATTAGTGTCCTAAGCAAAAAGGAATAACAGTTTCCTAAGAGTGTTAAAAAAAACTAAAGTGTTTAAAAACACTTTGATTTTGTGAAATATCATCATCATGCTTCCTTTTCTTTCATTTTAATTGATCCAACCTACAAGAAAGAAAACCAGTCAAATTCTGCAAAATACAGAAGTTAAAAAGTAGAAAACAGAAGATAAATTCATCATTTGACAAAAAGCACATGCTAAAATTAAATTTCAACTTTTTACTCCCTGCTAGCGATGCTATATAGTGTCGTTTACAAGTTAGCAGCACTCTGTGTCTGGACCAGTGAGCATAATTGTGTTGCACTTTTGCTCAGCATTGCTATTTGATTTTTTGAAAAATCCTGCAGGTCAAATTGGTCAAGCGGTGTGGTTTGAAATTAAAAATGTTGGGTGGGAAGACTATAGCATCGCAGTTTGAATTTCCAATTGTGCTATATGGTGATGCTAGAGAGTCAGCCGTGTTGTATCGCGATGCTGAGTTTCCAATGTTGAATTTTTTTTGTGCATAAACAAAAACACATAATTTTTAGGAAAATGTGATTAAAAATGGGATGTTGCGCTCCTTCTAGCACCAAATGTGTGAACCCCAATCCAAATACCTGCAAAACAATAAGAAAAAACACATTAGATTGTCAAATGCAAGTAAGAACAAGGATTCCCCATGAAATCCATTCACCAAGTTCAAATTAGGAAAAGAAATAATGAAGAACACAATGAAAACAACAAAATATATTGAATCGTAATTAAATTAGAAAACTCATGGTCCCATGGGGGAATTGGTGCCAATTTGATGTGAAAATTGGCCCTTTCCAAATTCCTATGATGCAAGCTTGATGAATGTTGATGAGTGTTGATGAGTGATCCACTTTTTTAATGTTTAATGAGTGCTCCAAGCTTAAAACCTGCATAACCTAGCTAAGAACTCAATGGTATTGATGAAAATGGCTAGAGATTTGAGTATAGTATATTTGCATAATTTGTGGATGATAAAATGAGGAATGAAGCCTCTTATTTATAGATGAGATTGAAGGATGAATTTATAAAATAGAGCAATGTGGGATTGACATTCATCCAATGGCAAGATGCCACTTGTCAACCTATGAATGGATGGAGGATGTGGAAGTTTTCAGGATTGTGCCAATAAATGCCTATTTTTGAATTTGTTGAAATGATATGCAAGAGGGAAGGAAAAATACATTAAATGCCACTTGGATCAAGGCAAAGGACAAGTAAGATGGAGTAAATTCCTTATTGGATGTACATGTCAACTTGAATTTTTGAATTCAAACTTGGAGAATATTCCAAAATGATTCCTTGTTGAGGAAAATAAAGATTTAATAAATCAATTAAATCTATTTTCATGTGCAAGTGGTAAAATTTGGGGGATGGGACATGATAGGAGATTAAATTAATCCAAGTTAATTAATTTAATGAAGGGATTAAGTGATGTGAAAAATTTGACTTAGATTTGTGGATTTATTTAAATCAAATATGAGAAGGATGTGATAAGAGATTAATTAAATAAAGATTTTGATTTATTTAATTAAAAGAGATGATGTTAGATTAAACTAAATAAGGTTTTAATTTATTTAATTTAATAGATAGACTTTAGAGATTTAATCAAATAACATTAATTATTTAATTAGATAGGGATAATGACTCATTGGATTGATTTAATTAACAAAAGAGAGAGACTTAATTAGATAAAATGATTTTTTTAATTAAGGGAGGGAAATTGATGAATTTAATCAAATAAGGAAATTTGATTATATGGTTAGACCGAGGGATGATTTAGGATGAAATGGTATTAGTAATCGGTAAACTGCATTAAATGTCAATTCCAGATATTTAACATGTCTGCTATACAGATTTCAAAGCTTGAAATTTGGGTAATTGGCCCCACAAGGGAGAAAACAAGATGTTTCCATATTAATCCCACCTCGCAGGAGGATTAATACCAAAGAGAGCTTCAGAGACCTCAACCACTGAGGCCACTAATTTGACTATGAATGTGGCCAAATTGGCCCAAAAGACTGTTGAAAGGGAGGAGGCTGAAAAGAAGAGCCTAATGGAGAAGTAGAACCTTTTGATTGAGGAATACAACAAGATGCAGCAGAAGAATGTTGAGTTGTAGACTGAGGTGGAAATTTTTAGGTATAAATAGATTGGGGAGACATCAAGTGCTCCAGGGACCAATACATTACCTTCCACAACAGGGTCAATTCCTCCTGCTTCTCCAATTGTTTCCACACCAGGGTCTCCCAATCAGAACCCTTCCCTCACCCCTCCTTTAGAACAAAATGATGCATAAATAGAGTGCTCTGTTGATCCTACAAAGAAGCAGCTCATGCAAAGAATTGATGAATTATAGGAATCTTTGAGGGTAAGTGAGGAGGGATCCTTCTCAAGGAAAAATGAGATTATTACTACTATCTTGAGGCATTTAAATGAAAAGGTTGATAATAAGTTACTATCTATACATTCTTTTTATTCTTTGTTGTTAGATGCAATAAAGAATATTGATAGGGATCAGGAGGTAGTGATACCATTGATTGAAAATTGGATCCCTATGGCCAGTGAATTGGATGTCATGTGTAAGGCCTCAAGGTTTGATACAAATAATAGGCCCCAATAATTAAAGCCTACTCAAGTATTAGTTAAGTCATTACAAGGTTTTCAGACCTTACTAGATGATTTGAGTAGGAAGATCAAGGAGTTGGTGAAGAATTTTAAT
>VDFB02193867.1:263952449-264037823 GCA_007258455.2 Sequoia sempervirens | reverse complement strand
CAAGTTAATTAATTTAATGAAGGGATTAAGTGATGTGAAAAATTTGACTTAGATTTGTGGATTTATTTAAATCAAATATAAGAAGGATGTGATAAGAGATTAATTAAATAAAGATTTTGATTTATTTAATTAAAAGAGATGATGTTAGATTAAACTAAATAATGTTTTAATTTATTTAATTTAATAGATAAACTTTAGAGATTTAATCAAATAACATTAATTATTTAATTAAATAGGGATAATTAGATTAGATTGATTGATTTAATTAACAAAAGAGAGAGACTTAATTAGATAAAGTGATTTATTTAATTAAGGGAAGGAATTTGATGAATTTAATCAAATAAGGAAATTTGATTAAATGGTTAGACTGAGGATAATTTAGGATGAAATGGTAATAGTAATTGGAATCAGATGCGTAATGTCAATCGTTATATTTACCTGAAAGCTTGGAAATTTGGGCATTGGTCCCACAAGGGAGAAAACAAGAAGTTTCTGATATTAATCCCAATTTTAGAGGAGGATTAATAATAAAGAGAGCTTCAGAGACCTCAACCACTGAGGCTACTAATTTGACTATGAAAGTGGCCAAATTGGCCCAAAAGACTATTGAAAGGGAGGAGGCTGAAAAGAAGAGCCTAATGGAGAAGTAGAACCTTTTGATTGAGGAATACAACAAGATGTAGCAGAAGAATGTTGAGTTGCAGAATGAGGTGGAAATTTTTAGGTATAAATAGATTGGGGAGACATCAAGTGCTCTAGGGACCAGTACATTACCTTCCACAGCAGGATCAGTTCCTCCTGCTTCTCCAATTGTTTCCACACTAGGGTCTCCTAGTCAGAATCCTTCACTCACCCCTCCTTTAGAACAAATTGATTTAGAAATAGAGTGCTCTTTTGATCCTTCAAAGAAGCAGCTCATGCAAAGAATTGATGAATTATAGGAATCTTTCAGGGTAAGTGAGGAGGGATCCTTCTCAAGGAAAAAGGAGATTATTACTACTATCTTGAGGCATTTAAATGAAAAGGTTGATAATAAGTTACTATCTATACATTCTTTATATTCTTTGTTGTTAGATGCAATAAAGAATATTGATAGGGATCAGGAGGTAGTGATACCATTGATTGAAAATTGGATCCCTATGGCCAGTGATTTGGATGTCATGTGTAAGGCCTCAAGGTTTGATACAAATAATAGGCCCCAATCATTAAATCCTACTCAAGTATTAGTTAAGTCATTACACGGTTTTCAGACCTTACTAGATTATTTAAGTAGGAAGATCAAGGAGTTGGTGAAGAATTTTAATGATTGGGGTAACACATTGTTACCCGATATAATTGATGAGCAAGGGAAAATCAGGTCACTCCAGTAGTGGTAGGATCAAGCAAGTGAGGTCATCAATGATCAAATTAATTTAATTTTTCATGACTCAGATTATGATTTGTTGGTGAGATGTATGGATAAAATCATTGGTACCAACACATTTTTGGAATCTTTTGAAAGGGATGCAAATCAGGTAGTGGTAAAATACACACCTTATAATGCCAAGGTGAATGAGGTAATTAATTTTAACTAGCTGACTGATGAAGACAACTAGAAATGGGTAACTAAATATTTGACAAAGTAAGAATAAAATAATGGACTGCTAACAGGTGGTAAATTAGATGCTGTAGTTACAACGGTTTCCAGTTTTGCTTTGGTGGTAGTATCAGCGCAGGTTTCTTGTGGTTTTTGTTGTTGCATCAAATTTCCTCAGCTGACATGATGAATGAGAATATTTTCCAAGGTAATGGCTATTGTAATAATTTTTGGAATATCACTAGCTGTGCCAATTGGCTGGTGACAGGTGTACTTTCTAGTTTGATGCTTGTTTGCTCCATTTTCTATAAGAAGGATTTCAAGGCCGGAAGTAAAGGTTAGCAATTTAGATAATTTTTGGTCGAGTCTAGGTGAAGTGGCTGAGAAGATTGTAAAGTCCGATGGTTTTAGAGAGAAATACAATTTAGGTTTTGGGTTATTCTGTAATAGGTTTTGAATTCATGGGGGTTTAATGTTGTATAACGGTACTAGCATTTGAGTTCAAATGATAAATTCAAACTCTTGTCTCTCCACTATACATGCATATCCAAATTTTGAATAAGATGGCTAAGGGTTATTTCATTCATCTCGCTGATGTGGTGTGTGTGATCCTTATTTTAGCTTTAATTCAAGGAATTAATTAAAATTCTTGAATGGGATTATAGGCGATTATGTTCTCTATAAGGATTTGATAAGTAGTATTGGGTTAGAATGCATATTGATGAAATTGTAATGCAATTTTGTCAGGGATCTTATATGTTATGTATTAAATCTTTCATAAACCTTTAGATGCTTATGAATTTGACTCCTGCAATGGATATATGGCACTGATCTAAGTTGTACTTATTCATATAGTTCAATAATCATTTGTCTTTGCCTAGAGCTTGCTACAAATTGCAAATCAATGACTATATTTTACTATGGATTGTGTTGTAGTTATCTCATGCTCCACATAGTTGATATTATCGGTGAACAACCAATTTTATTTGATATTATCCTATTGTGTTGAGCTATTCAATGGGATTATCTGTTATATGTTAATGTTGTTTATGATATTGGTGTAGAGGTTGTAAACATTTTAAGGGATCACCCTCCTACGTCTTGTAGAGCCCAAAGTGTAGGAGGATTTTTCAAAGTCCTCGTCAGTTGGTCTAGGTCCTTTGAGCTACCTTTGATTAGAATTGGCAATTCCATAGGTAGATTAGAAGACCAACTTGGTTACAGTGTAAAAAACAAACCAACAGATTACACTATGCAACAATCTAAAAATGAAATGTTGTAAATACAAATTTGAAATTACAAAATGCAATAAATGAAGCACATTAAGCTAGATCTAATGAAATGAATGAAACAAAAGATTAGAAAATTGAAATAGAGATTTGAAAACAACAAATAGAAGAACAAAAATGAAGTTAATGCTATAAAATGAAAATTTAGGTCTGATTTAGGACTAAATCACCTAGATGGGTGAATAAGTCCTAGTTATGGTTTTTTATGGGTTTAGATAGCGAAAAACAGACAACATAGAATTCCCAAAAATTAGGAGAAAAGACCTGTACCAAGACTAAATCACCCAGATGGGTGAATGAGTCCTATATTAGAGTTTTAAAACCTAAATAAAAAAAAATTGAGTTGATTTTAGGATTTCTAAGTTGTATATTGACTTGACTATTTGCAATTACAACTTTTTAGTGAAATTGAATGATTCAAGATGCAAAAAATGCAACCTATATGCATTTTTCACTAATGCAATGTTTAGAAGTCCTAAATGCAAATTAACTAATGCAAGATCTAATATAAAGTTAATGCAAGCTAGATCTAGGACTACAATATTCTCCAAATCAGAAATAAAGTGTCTAAAGGTTGGGTTGACCAAAATAAAACAGAAGGAAATAGGGTGTGTCCATCTTTTAGGAGATGGACAACTTTGGGGGTCTATTTGACACTTCAATTCATTAGGAAACCAAGAAGCCTCAACCAAGTGACTAAACTGAGGGAAGGACTAGGGGTTTCCTTTGATGTGATTAAATGGGGGTTCATGATAAAATGAAGTTTCAAAGGAGAAATGCAAACAACATGCACAAAACCCTAGAAACTTAGAACATGAAATCATATTACTATATAGAGAGAAACAAAAAAGTACTTGGAGGAGTGAAGATGTCACAACAAGATCTAAAAACCCCAAAAAATGTTGTTCTTTAAGTGCACTAAGATTGATACACTAAACAAGGTGATTTAGTCCCAATTTAGGGTTTCTAGATAGAATCTAGAATATCCTAGTGACAAATCAGGATCTATAGAAAACTGGTAAAAAGAGGCATAATGGGACTCATATGCCTAGAGGGATGATTTAGTCCCACTATTAGAGTTTGATTGAAACTTTTGTAGTCTTTAGTGATCTTTTGTAGCTTTCGTCTTGTCTTATTTTTAGGTCTAAAATTTCTAATTTCTGATCTACAGGTGAGTTTATGTGAAGATGACAACTTTTTCTTCAAAGGATCTTCAAGTGCCAATTCACCTAGATCTACAAACACATGTCAAGAGAGAAAATTTTTATTTTGTTATGGAATAGGGGTTTTCCTTGGTCAAACCCTATTTCAATAATTATACCTTGAAATGAAATAGAAAATCATCAAGGAATGATGAATGAACAAATTGAATGTTGCAACTCACCAAACCCTTGTAATAAAGGCTACAAACTTGTGTTAAATGGATAGAATGAATGTGGATGACTCTTGATTATTGATATGAGATAATATCTTTGAATGCTTGCTTGAATCATGAAACCTCCATCACAAATGTTAGGTCACAAACACACATGATGCATGAAGACTTTTACATGATGCTTGAATCTCGAATGTTGCTTGAAATGCTTGATGGTTTTCTCTTGAATACTCTTGTAAACTCTTGCATGAATACTTGAATTTCTAGATCACACTTGCTCATGAAAATTGTGTAAGGTAAAAATACAAGGCATCTCATAGTAACCTCCAAGAATAGTAGTTCCTTCGGTAACTTTATTTTGATTAGGTTGTCTCAAAGACACATACTACTATGTCCTAAAGCAGAAACAGACAATTATTTCCCACATTAATCCTTTTGAGAAAAACACATGTAAATTCAACAACATGCATTAACAGATTCTCTACCAGAACCAATACAGACATGAAAAGATGAGACAAAAGATAGAACACAAAGATTTATGTGGGGAAAACCCTTTTGGGTGAAAAACCCCACTCTCCAAAGTTTGAGCCATTGTATTATTCAGCAACAGAAAGTTACAATATAGTTTTAGGCTCTTAGCCTTTTTAGAGATTACATCTTGTTCATTCTAGATACAATCTGATAGCAAACTCTCCCTGAGAAATTAACCATGGCATTCATGATTAGGAAAGATTCCAGCAGCATACCCCTGCCTCTCTCTTCCTTTGCTTCGACCTCATGGCCTCAGCCTTTTGGCTAGCCACTCGGTCCTCACTCTATCGCTCTCTCACTTACTCTTGGCTCTTTAGCTCCTTCACTTATCAACAATATGATACGGAATGTCCAATGCATACATATACATTCATTCTCTATAGGCTCTATGAAAATGGTTTGTTTCCAATTGTCGGATCGCAATCTCCAACTCAACATCATTATCATCTTAGATATTTCCATTTCCTCACAAAGAAGATAATACATCCAGGTCACACCACGTATGATAGTCTTCACTTGGTTAGCAACGATCAACTTGTGTTGCATGTCAGTGAGACACTAAATGTGTCTCCCCGATGCCATAAGACCAGATCATCATTATCACCAGAGTTATCACTATCGGCAAGATGTTACACTGAGTCCAGCAAGCTATCGCTAAGACTTGTAGCTCTCACCAAGACATCATTATGAAGTTCCCAAGTTTCATTGACCTTAAAATTCTCATCGGCGAGACAATCGCCATTCGATGAGACTTCATACCAATGTTCAAAGGTCACTCTAAGATGCCCAATAGTCAGAAATACTTACCGCTATCGCCAAGAGGTCATAGAGAACTCAACATGTCACATAGACAAGAGTATTCCCATTGGCAATATTATTGTCTTTCGCCAAGAGATCATACCAATGCCTTCATGTTATACCAAACATCGAGCAGTCGCTAAGAGTCATAGCGACATCAGGATTCTGATCGGCAAGACAAAACACTATAGCTAAGACGTTACTCTGAAGACTTCAAGTCATACCGCAATGTTCCACTGTCAGTGAGAGAATCACCCTTTGGCAAGACCTCTTATCGATGCTTCCACAATACCCCGATGAGCACCTTTCGCCAAGAGTCATACCGACAACAACCACTAGCATCGGTGACACAAGCAGTTGTCGCGAAGAGTTCATACCGAACTCTTATGTTACCCTGATGAATCTAGGTGAAAACCCATTGGTGAGACTTTCCACATTCAGTAAGACTACATACTGAAACACATGTGTTACTCTAAAGTCACCTTTTGCCATGAGTCATACCAACCATCCCATAGCATAATGAGACAAATGCCCATCGCCAAGAGTTCATAGTGAACCCTTATGTCACTCTGAAGACTCCTAGTGTATAACCGTTAGTGAGACCAACCCACTCAGTAGAGGGTTACATCGAACACACCAAGTCATATCGAAAGACTATCCTATTGGCCAGACATCTCTTAGTCGCTAAGACACCATACCGATAGGAGAAAGTCATACTAATTACCACATCGGCTAGATAGACCAAAGGTCATGCCGATATCAACAAGACTTCCTATCATCACTGAGACATCATTCCAACAATCTAGGTTACATCGAAGGTTTCAGATGCTGATCACCAAGACATTCAGGAGGTCACAGTGACAGTTCAGGATCAACTAGCAAATTGGCTAGACATCTTACCAGTCTCAGAGAAATTTCTCACAAGAGGTTTCAGCCTATGAGATTGAGGCATATTTTCCAACAATCTCCCACTTGACGAAGATCACACAAGAACCTCCAAAGAAACCAAAAACTAAGATCACACTAGCTCCACTAGTTAGACCCCGTAGCACTCAAGACACCCAATCAACAAGCTTCCATAGATAACAGTCCACTAGACAATCTGCAACAAAGACCAGGCATCCAACTGCAACTCATTGTCCAACAAAGCAACCAAAATACAACCAATCACAACCTTCTAGGAAACCACATAGACCTCAAACACACTCTCATGCTCCACCAAGAATTATGCTCCAACATCCAAGATGTCCACCATTCAGGAAACAAACCCTATCATCTTCCAACATGCCACCTGTGGAAGAAAAAATTCAAGCCAGGGTGAATAAGCACCATTCCAACGAACACAAACAAAAGATCCTAGTGATATCAACAATGAGATACCGCTACCACTTCACTGTCCTCAAAACACTATACAGAAGCAATATCAACTTAAAAGCTTCAAACAGAACACAACAGTGAAGTTATTGTCTAGAAACAAGATATAGAACATCAGCTAGAACAACAATCAGACTGACTGCTTCCATCCAACTAATAAACCCACGCAACTGAAAATAGCACCCACAGGTCGTGCTATTCCATCCAATCACACATACCTCACAGGTATCAACATTAGTAAACTTATTCCAAACCAAAGCGAACCCATCAATAGCAAAAACAAGCTCTAAGTGCCAACCAGTTGAAGAAGACAAGACACATACAGGAACTCCCACTGCCTGAGTAATCCAAATCTGAAAGATCAAAGGCATCACAAGTCTACTAATAACAACACATAGAAAATGTAACCATGTAGTACCAAGGAAATATCCACAATGATATGCACAACCTGTAACAAAGTGCTACACAAAACATTTCTCTCACCACAAACCTTCACGACCACAGAGAGAAACTCTGCACATCATCTTCTTGTAGAACAACCTCCTACATACACTTCTAACAACCAGCTATGTCAAGAATGATCTCCTTCACATCCCAAAAGAAAAGCCTTAACAATATCCATCTTTTCAATCACCAAGATCAAACCATCTTTTAACAAACATGGATGTAAGCCTCTCAAAGAAGATCAAACTAGTTCATTTCCCATTTCAGGAAATCAGCCCATACATCATCTCCTACCAATTCTCATTAGTAACAAGGAGATAAAACAAAACTATACAACTTCCACTATGAATCCTCCAGAACCATTAGACAACAATTCAAGATCCATATCATGAAAGTGAACATAAAACACATCTGAAAAATGGGCCAAATACCTTTCAGATAAATTTTTGAGCAAACCAAGAGTGGGAAACGAGAGCACTCCTTCAAGATATACAAGTTATCATGACTAATCTGAGAGCAGTCTCCTCATAGGTCTCTTATTGAACTTACGTTCAACCAAGGTGTAGGCTTCTCAGAATTTTTGCTGAAAACTTCATCAGGAATAACAAGAAACATCACTTCTCTCATAAGAGAAAGACAACCTCACCTTATTTTTCATGTATCCATGAGTACTAGAAACCGATCATCCCATGCTAAACTTCAACTACATTACTACACTATCAGGAAGTATCAAACAAATAATCAAAGCACCCAATACACAAAGAGTTACCAGACCACTATCAAAGCTCCAATCATCTGAATCAAGAACTTATCAGGACATCATGATCTACACATCCCCTTAGGAGATCCCATGCTTCAAGTGACTTTAACATTGTCTCAAATACAACGTACAATGACAAAACTCCAATGCACAAACAAGAGTATACCATGACATAGAGCAAATAGACTTAAAAACAAAATCACCTATCAAGCACCACAAACATCTTAGCCAAAGAATCCACGAGTGCTCCATGGATTCAAGATGTTGCACATCTTCAAGTAATGTCCATGCAAATGCGAAAGAATCCTTCTGCAGCAGTAGGATCTAAGAGCTCTCCCAAGAAACATTTGCAACACTAAAGAAGACCATTCACCACCATGTGATGAATCCACAATCACTTCTAGAGCTCCCACTGAAATGTGACACCCGAGCTCTCCAAGCATCATGACCACCTGCTACAGGTTCCCATAACTGACTATTTAGGTACTCAATAGTATCCATCCTCTCATCTCAAAGCACCACACCAATGCACAAGTGACCATAGACAAGGCCAAATAACAAGTTTGCACCAACAATGAATCAACCTCATGGATATAGACAGTCCACTTCCAAGTTGTCTCATAGCAAACATGTAGGTAAAGATAGCCCAGAACATTGCACAACCTATAGATCCATTCAACAAAAATCTACAAACCCATCATCACATTGGAAATGAAAAACTGAGATATCAAAGAGAATAACCACGTAGACAACATGACTCAAACACCGTATCACACCAAATCTGATTTTCCAATCATGTCCACAACGAGCACCATAACCAAGGAACCCACAAGCACCACCATAGGAATGCTTAGTGACAAATCACGTACCAACACTCCCATGCAGAGAAGAAATCACACCTCCTCAAACCATGCACAAAGCATGCATGCAGAACTGCAACTATCTCATCTAGCAACAACCCAAAATCCAGGGTCTAGAAAATAGTTTAACAACTCCACATAACCACAAGTTTTACTTAACCATGTAAAACCTGCAAAACCACAGAGCCATGCAAGTACAAAACATCCTTACAAAGAAAACAACAGTTCAGGAGAATTCAAGCCCGTTTCAGACCAACTCTAAAACCACCACCATGTAAATGCATCCGAGAAAGAGAGAAAGGCTATTTCAGAAGCTTGTAAATCATCTAATGATTAACTTCATAGCCTTTTTGTATTTGAGGTTAATAGGAAATAGTGCCTTCCAACACCAAGAACCACCACCTAGCATAAGCACTCTCTTCCATGGCTGAGAAACAAAATAGGCTTCTCCATATCACTTAAGAGCCTGACACACAGACACCCAATATGAAAGCTTTACTGCTACACAGCCATAGAGCAAAGAAGTCCACCTCATACTCCAAGGTTATACCACTACCAGCCATGAGACACAGATCAAAACATGATCAACTACCTTTTCCATCTTGACCATCCCTTAAGCTGCATGATGTCTTAGACTACCACAAGGCTTCCACTCATCAAAGGATCAATACATCAATCCATTTCTCCAGATTTCCTCCAGCCCAAAAAATGAGAAATCTTCATAGGAGAAATACCCAAAACCAACAAACAAGGCTCTAATACCACTTGTAAGTGAAAAATTCAGGGCATCTCAGAGTAACCTCCAAGAACAATAGTGCCTTCGATAACTTTATTTCGATTAGGTTGTCTCAAAGACACATACTACTATGTCCTAAAGCAGAAACAGACACAGTTATTTCTCACATTAATCCTTCTAAGAAAAACACATGTAAATTCAACAACATGCATTAATAGATTCTCTAACAGAATGAATACAGACATGAAAGATGAGACAAAACACAAAACACAAAGATTTACATGGGGAAAACCCTTTCGGGTGAAAAACCCCACTCTCCAAAGTTTGAGCCATTGCATTATTCAGCAACAAAAAGTTACAATACAATTTCAGGCTCTTAGCCTTTTTAGAGATTACATCTTGTTCATTCTAGATACAATCTGGTAGCAAACTCTCCCTAAGAAATCAACCATGGCATTCATGATTAAGAGAGATTCCAGCAGCATACCCATGCCTCTCTCTTCCTCTACTTCAACCTCATGGCCTCGGCCTTTCGGCCAACCACTCGGTCCTCACTCTATCGCTCTCTCACTTACTCTCGACTCTTCAGCTCCTTCGCTTATCAACAACACTATACAGAACATCCAATGCATACATATACATTCGTTCTCTACAGGCTTTATGAAAACGGTTCGTTTCCAACTATCGGATCACAATCTCTAGCTCAACATCATTATCATCGTAGATGTTTCCATTTCCTCACAAAGAAGATAATACATCTAGGTCACACCACATATGATAGTCTTCCCTCGGTCAGCAACAATCAACTTGTGTCGCATGTTGGTGAGACACTAACCATGTCTCCCCAATGCCACAAGACTATATTGTCATTATCGCCAAGAGTTATCACTATCGGCAAGATGTTACACCGAGTCCAGAAAGCTATTGCTAAGACCTGTAGCTTTCGCCAAGACATAATTCTGAAGTTCACAAGTTTCATCGACCTCAACATTCTCATCGACGAGACAAATGCCATTCGATGAGACTTCATACTGATGTTCAAAGGTCACTCTGAGACGCCCAATAGTCAGAAAGACTTACCGCTATTGCCAAGAGGCCATAGCGAACTGAACATGTCACATAGACAAGAGTATTCCCATTGGCAAGACTATCGTCTTTCACTAAGAGATCATACCGACACCTTCATGTTATACCAAACACCGAGCAGTTGCCAAGAGTCATAGCGACATCAGGATTCCCATCGGCAAGACAAAACACTATCGCTAAGACGTTACTCTGAAGACTTCAAGTCATACCACAATGTTCCACTGTAGGCAAGAGAATCACCCTTCGGTAAGACCTCTTACCGAGGCTTCCACGATACCCCGATGAGCACCTTTCGCCAAGAGTCATACTGACAACAGCCACCAGCATCGATGAGACAAGTAGTTGTTGCCAAGAGTTCATACTGAAATCTTATGTTACCCCAATGACTCCAAGTGAAAACCTGTCGGCTAGACTTTCCACATTCGATAAGACTACATACCAAAACACATGTGTTACTCTGAAGTCACCTTTTGCCATGAGTCATACCGACCATCCCATAGCATCGATGAGACAAATGCCCATCGCCAAGAGTTCATAGTGAACCCTTATGTCACTTCGAAGACTCCTAGTGTATAACCATCGGTGAGACCAACCCACTCGGCAAAGGGGTTACACCAAACACACCAAGTCACACCGAAAGACTATCCTATTGGCCAGACATCTCCCAGTCGCTAAGACACCATACCGATAGGAGCAAGTCATACCGATTACCACATCGGCCAGATAGACCAAAGATCACACCGATATTGGCAAGAATTCCTATCATCGTCGAGACATCGTTCTAATAGTCCAGGTTACGGCGAAGGTTTCAGATGTCGATTGCTAAGACTTTAGGAGGTCACAGCGATAGTTCAGGATCAACTAGAAAATCGGCCAAATATCTTACCAGTCTTAGCAAAATTGCTCACAAGAGGTTTCATCCTATGATATTGAGGCACATTTTCCAACAAATTGCTGGGAGAAATTATGTGAAATAACCTTGTATTTATACTTGTTTATGCCAAATTTATTGAAATTACAACACTACAAGCTGACATAAGATCTAGGATAACAAAATTTGGCCAAGATTTTGATTTAAAATAGGTCATAGTTAAAGCGAGACTTAGATGCCAGTTGGGGCATATGAGTCTCAATGTCTTAAACATAGGACACCAACTTGAAGAAGTGCTAAGTTCAATACAATATTTAAAATCAGGTCTCAAGACCTAGGTGGGACCTGTATGCCCAAGGTGGCATATGAGTCCTAGATCACTAGATTTGGAACACATAACCCAAAAACATGAATTATGATTTGCTGCTTGTTATATATATTAGGATTATCCTTAGAAAAATATATTTAATAAGGCTTGTTGATGAAAAATAGGACCAATTAGAGCATAAAGGAGCCATGTTTTAATAGGAAGGGCACAAACAAGTGTGAAAATGTAAAGGGATACATTTTCCTACACTACAGTTCCTTAGGATAATAGGATTTGGAACTAAATGGAAATGATTTGATGCAACTAAACTAGTGAACAATAATATCTAAATGATAAAATTGAAGATCTCAAAGCTAAAAAAATCAAATTGACAGTTTACAAGCAGATCTAAGAAGGGTCTAGACACATGTACCTAGCATTAAAATTTGGTTTTCAGTACTGCTAAAGGACATGTTCACTCTAGGGTGAATGGGTCTTGGTTAGGGTGTCCAAAAAAATATTTTATAGTCCTTTGATGTTGGATCTTAGCTTCAATTTGACATAGGTCCCAATGTCAAAAAGTTGGGAATAAAATATGAAATTGAGTTTTTGTGGCTTGAAAACAATGGTGATAACTTATGCAATGTTTCAAAATTGCTCTTTGAGGTCCTTTTCATCCTTCTTTCACCTATAAATCTTCACATACAAAGAGAGGAAAGATTGTTTTTGAATGGGGGTTTACCTTAATCAAAGCCCATGTTTGGTAATTAAACCTTGATAGAATGATAATGATAATTGATAAATGCAAGGAATGGTGAATGAACACTTGCTTGCTACAACTCACCAAACCTTTAATGGCTTCCCTTAGAGGATTGAAGTCAAGCACATCACTCCAAGGAATCAAATATTTATTTGCTTTATTTTTTGGATACTTGAATGCTTGGATGCTTTAGGATATAAAATGCATATTAGCCTTCACAAGATGACATGAACACACATAATCTTGAATATTGCAACAAAATATTGATAAATCTACTCTTGAATGCTCTTGATAGTAATATTTTCTTATATGAATTCTACAAAAGGTGTGTTAGATCTTGTTAGATTTGAATTGATAAAAAGACTATGTATTTATAGGTGTTTATGTAATTTCTTGAAAATTATATTCTAAAAGATAACAATTGCATATGAATTTTGTATCATTAAAATACCGCCAAAAACATTTCAAAGTTTGGGATATAGGACTTAAGGAGGACCCTTTCACCCTTGGGTGAATGGGTCCTAGCCCAAAAGCATGACACATTCATTTTGGGGTGATTAGAATATTAATTGCATTAATTAACATCCCTTTCAAAAAATGAGCAAACTAGGGCTTTGAAATACATAATTTGGAAAATTAGGAGCTTAATTAATTCTAATTAATTAAGGGATCTAAACATAGTGTGAAATTGTAAAGGTATACAATTTCCTATACCATATTTAGCCCCCACCTTAGTAAGAGTATGAGCCCACACTCAAACTCACACCAAAGTAGATAAATATGCATGAAGAGAGGTCCAAGTGTACAAATGATGGAAATATAGGATGACAAAGATCAAGGAGGTGGCCAAGCCCCCAAGATTGAAGATCCCATGGAAAACCAACATAACAACAAAGGGACACACAAGTTGTGTAAGATATGTGCAGCAAGACAAGTTACACAAGCATGCAGTGTTAAAGCTAATACAAAAAGTAAAAAAGTAAAAAGGATGGACTAGCCACATTTGCGCTGTTGTCCATAAAAATATTCATAAGTGAAAACCTATTGTCCTCTTTGAAAAAAAAATATACTCATAGGCTAGTGAAAATTTTCTATTCACTAGATGAGGAAAAAGGATGAGAAACACACACTAGGTTTACAAGGTGTGCACTCATATAAAAGGTGGCACATGGGTAAAGTCATCACAAAAATTGTGTACCCATAAGTTAGTGCCAAAAATGATCAATGTAAAAATGAAATAATTCCAATGAATTAATGCCTATGTATGCCCTCACTTTAAGGGGATTTCTAAACACCATGATTAATTAGGTTAAAGTAGAAATGATATATGCCAATTGATTAAAGGGAAATAATAGCTTATTTGGAAATCCCTATGCCAAACTTATGTTTCCAAATATAGCTACGCCATGAAAAGGAGGTTACCCCCACATGAAATCCAAAGATAACATAAGGGATCCATGGATTTGGGGTCATCATATGTCTTTGATACAATGATATAATAGAGCTTGGAACCATCATCATTCCCCAAATACCTCATGTAACAATGAACACAATGGAGGAATAACACATAGGTAGAGATAGAAGAAAAAAATCCTTTTGGGTCAACATGGAGGAGACCTAAATGTCTCAACACTTTGCAATGTCCCCAAAAGGAAAACACAAGACAATGGAAAGACAATGTTTACAAAATATAGAAAAATGTAGATACAAATAGAGGAATGTCATGACGTATTTTCTTCTTTTGTATCCTTGCACCAATGGAGTAACAAGGGTCATCCAAAGAAAGCTCACAAACATAAAGAAACACCAAGCAACACAATATGAGGGATCACATTATGCACATGCAATCACAAAGAACATATAAAGAACAAAGCTAGTATGAAACATGCAAGCCAACCTAAAGAAATTCATTTGCATCCCAATCTTGTTCATCATATGCAGAAGGCAGATAACTAGCTAAAGGAGCAACAACGAGTGTCATACTAGGATAATCACCAAGTTGAACATGTGGTGATGCACTCTTTTGAGGAGGATCATCATGATTGCACCCATATAATTTAATGAAAGAGAAAAATAACAATTAACACATTATGCACTTTCTCATCAATCTTAGCAATCTAATCATCATCATCCAAGTTAATCACTATAGGGCATCTAATGAAAATATCCACTATATTCTCATGCTTTTGTTGTTGCAAAGGTGGATAACTATCATGATTTGTGTGGATTTAAAAATCCTTAAATCTCCCTTTAGGTCGGTGTTGTTAGTTTTGTATGGTCCTAGCCCACGCTTCACATATTTTCATATTTTTGGGCTTCATTATGGTAGCACCTTCATTTTCTTGCGCCATGTGTTAGTCATGCATGCCTTTGAAATTTTTCTTCCCTTCTCCTTCAAGCTCCACCCTTTCACCATGTTTCTAAAGCACATGCCTTTGAGGATCCTTTCTCCTTTGTTTCTTCTCTGAGCTCCACCCATGTGCCATGTTGTATCCTACTATGGGCACCTTTTTGGGTAGGTACCACAATCAAAACCTAATGTATTCACTGCACCATGTGTCTTCTTTTTAGGGATTTTTAGTGCAAGGGAAGGATGAATGGATGTGAAGCCCCATTGCTACACCATGTGTCCTAACAAACTCTATGGGATGGTGACATGTTTCATCTGGAGATTTCTATTGCTTTCGCTTTTAGACCACATTCATCATTACTGGAGGGTGCATTTTGTTTGAGGAAACCAAATACCATGTTTCAAACTCTTTTTGTTGCAACAGTTTTTGAGAATCATTGTGACGGGTAGCAAGGCTCGTGCCTGGGGAATCTTTTGGTTATTGTCTTTCAAGCGATGGAGAGATCTATATATACTACTCTGACTCTCTGAAAAAGGGTTCAAAAATCATAGAAAAAAGTGAAAAAGACTGTAGGCCTTTATATTGTTTTTAATTATTGTATTAAGACTCAAAAAATGTGCCAATGTGTTCAACCTCTCTATTTCTTAGTTAAATTGATAAGACATAATATTGTGTTGTTTATTGTACTAAGTAGTTTATCTGCAAGACTTCTATAGTTTCAATATAAATTTTCTGATTCATATCATGTCTTGAACTCTTCTTGTTTAGTGAATGCATATGGAAGTTATGTTATGTTATTTGATGAACTTCTTGGGTTTTTCATCTATTCTTTCTATTATTTTTAGACATGCAAATTGTTGAACAGGCCCTTAAATCTCATCCAAAGGGAAAATTTCATGTGCCTACTTACATCTTGGCTTATTGCCTTAGATTAGACTTTATTTTATATATTTTTTTCCTTTTCCCTTTCCAACCCCAAAAATATAGGAAGAGCTAGCTTCTTTAAAATCTAGAGGTCACTCAATTTAGCGCAATTGGTCCCCCCATTAACTGAGTTTCCCATAAGGTTGTTTTCCTAGCAATTATAGGCATTGACAATTCTTTTTTTGGCATTCCCAATGGGACCACATTTGTATGTATCTAAATTTAAAGTGGGTGTATGATCCATAGACCTATTACTAGATCCTAGATAGTGAACAACCCTCGCTTACTAGTTCCACTGCTAGTAACAGTACAAATAAGAACCCATCTAGTGAACATCTCAACCCCTCCTCCAGTCCCATTCCCAATGGATAACATAAATTTTGTAGCATGGGATGCTAGAAGTGCTCTCATAACACCAGTAGCACCGGCCATTTGGGCTCCTATCCCAACCTCTTCTTTAAACTATTTACCAAAATTTATTGATGAAGGCTCAAAAACACCATTCGATCATCTGTAAGATGTGGCAGATGTGTGTTTGGTGCATGGTATAACTAATCAAAATGTAGCGCTAAGATTGCTTGTAACCTCTTTCAAAGGTAGGGCACTAGTCTGGTACTACACTTTGGAATCCAATACCATTGGTACCTGGGATCAACTCAAAGAACCTAAATATGAGTGATTTTCAAACAATGGAGATCAGTCTTCACTATTTCAGTAGATAGTGACAATAAAGTGGGCTCCTCAGGAAGCCATGACCAACTTCAATTGCCAATTTTACACAACTTGGAAAAGGATCCAACCTTCTATCCATCTGCCTATTGATTTGGAATTCATTTTCTATCGAAAGTCTCTTAATGCTAACATTTCAGTGATGATCCAATCCCTCAATGGGAGCACCTTTTCAGATGCATACAACATTGTGGTCAAGACAGAGAATAATATGATCGGTGCCAAAAAATTACCACCTCAGCCTGCATTGCCTATATTTGCAAAGCTATCAATTCCCACCCAGGAGATACCTTCTATCAGTGCATATGCTCCTCCCAAATCTATGTACACATATTTGAGTACACTATAGAATGCTACTTCTACATATAACTCTTCAAAAGATGAGACGAGTGATGTCAAGGAGTTGTTGCAAAACATCTCAAATGAAATAACTAGCATCAAGCAACAACATTCCATGCCTCAAAAGTCACCTTACCAAAATTATTAAGGCGGAAGATCTTCCTACCAACAAAACTAGTTCCAAGGAGGTGTGTGCACGAATTTGTAGAATTAAACAAATATTCAGAGAGTTTCGGTACCTATTCTGTTACAAAATTTTCACCCAAGTTCAAATAGAGAACTAGTAGTGGGGAAAAATAATATCATTGATGACATCAATCCTTGATGCTTCCCTTGCAATGAAGCACATATTCCTTGAAATTGTCTACATGGAAATTTACAACAAAGAGTGGTGAAATAACATAGTCAAGGCATTGTGTTAGAATCAGGAGTTTATGTATACGCCTCTCCACAAATCAAAAACATGGTACTCACTTCGTAAATGAAAGGAATGTTCCTAGAGTAAGAAATAGATATATCTCTCAATCATGTGATCTTCTCATGGATGGAAGAAGAAGAGGTGGTGTTTGCAAATGATGCATCCACCTCAAATGCCCTACAAGGGCAATCAAATTATAACACTCACTCAAACAAGAGATTCATAGGTGAATCGGTTACTCAATAGCCCAAAAGTGTTGACCAAGCTCCTAGTACCTCTGCAATACTACAACAATCTCAACCATGCAAGGAGATTCTTATAGAAGGTCCAAGGAACAAAAATATTTGAATCCACCACCATTCAATGTGGTGGAAAAATTGAAGAAATCCTCTACTAATGTATCTCTTTGGGATATCTTAGCTATTTTGGAGTAGAAGTCATTGCTACTGAAGGCCCTACTACAAGATGCAAGCACAAAGCCAACAGAGGAACCATCCAAGGGAAAGGTCGTTGATTCATCACCTCAGTCCAAAGTCCTCACAAATATTAGGGAGGAAGCCTCTACTGAGGTAAAGGTAAGCCTAAAATGAAACCCTTCTTCTTGACCCTCATAGTGGGTAAGAAATTTTTGCATAATTCTATTATTGACTTCGATGCTAGCACTATAGTCATGCCCAAGAAAATAGCTGAAGCCTTAGGACTTAGCTATGAACCTTTAAATAGAGGGGTTATGCAACTTGACAAGAATAAGGGTGAAACTATAAGTTTCATCAAGAACCTCCCCTTGACTTTGTTCTCCTTCCCTAGTATCACAATCCCACAAGATACAATTATCATTAATGTCCCTCCCATGTTTGGTCTTTGCTTATCTTGGGAGTTCACTTCCAAGATAGGCAGATATCTTTCCTTAGATTGGCACACTTGATTCTTAGGACCAAGAATGGAGCTAAAATGAAGATAGTGTATGAACCTTTTCATTCAGAACATGTAGAAGATGAAGCCATGATCAACTTTGAGGCTACTCATACCTCTATCACCAAGGATGAAATGTATTGTGCTAAGTTACTAGAGGATGAGAAGGTAACTAAAGATTAAACAGATGAAAAATAGGTCCTCTTGAGTGAATTTATAGACAATGATCCTTTCGGTACTTATCATGCCACTGGATTGGGAACTTATGTCATCTATGATGGAGATCAAGTGATTTTGAAGGTGATGAAGGAACCCGAGGGTGATCATGCCTCAAAGTGATGTATGTTGCATTTTGATGGAACAAGATGTAAATTTGGTGCAGGAGTCGGGATATGTTTGGCATCCCCATCTAATGAAAGGACACTCAAATCTTTTCACTTTTAGTTTTCCTATTCGAACAATGAAGCTAAATATGAAGGCCTCATGCAAGGTCTAAGTCTTGCAGAGCAAATGGGCATTAAAAAAATAATGGTGTTTGGAGATTCCAAAATAATAGTCAATCAATTCTAAGGATTCTCCACAACAAATAAGCTCTACATGATATCTTATAGACATAGAGTATGGGACCTGATTGAAAGCTTTGAATCCTTCAAAATATAAATGGTCCCTAGAGAGTAGAATGTAGTTGTGGATCACATGGCGTCGATAGGATTTCAATTTGACCATATTTCCAACCTAAGTGATAACATACACTCTATTGGAGTGATTTTTCAACCTGATATTCTAGATAATGACCAAATTTGGCAAGTGTTCAAAAGTGATGAACACATCACCTCATTTATACAACACTCTAGAGGTTTCGTTGATAAACTCCAAGTGAAGATTGTAGAAGCTTATGAAGGGAAAATTATTCAATTGAGATCCAACAAGCTTCCAAAAGGACTGATCACTCTTAAAAACATATTTGATTGTGATGATGCAAGGAATGACAAGAGGATGTTTGTAGCAGACAAGGGCGACTATGTATATCTCAAGTCAGAGATGAAAGGAAACTTAAGGTCGGGAAAGATGTCCCACAACATGATAAAGAAAGGCTCATACATTTTTGTGAAAAATATGGAGTAGTAGCTAGGTCATATGATGACCTCAAGGGATATGATCCTGAAGTCATCTATCATACCATAGAACTAATGGAAGGGGAAAAATATATATGCAAGAAGCAAAGGCTAGTAAATCCAAAGATTGAGGCATTAATGGTGCAAGAGTTGACAAAGCTAATTCACTCCTATATTTTCTTCTCAATCAAGCACAACACATGGGTGTCCAACCTAGTTCCTGTCTAAAAGAAGAACAGACACATCCGCCTCTGTGTTGATTTCTAAGATTTGAATAGGGTATCCCCAAAGGACCACTACCCATTTCCTTCCATGGAGTCAATCTTGCAAATAGTGGTTGGCTCAGAAATTTTTTCTCTGCTAGACAAATTCTCCAATTACAACTAAATCTAGGTGAAAGAGGACTAACACAAAACAATGTTCACTACTAAGTGGGGAATGTTTTCCTATGTGAAAATTCCCTTTGGCCTCTCCAATGCGAGAGCTACCTTCTAGTGAGAAATGGATATTTCCTTCAAAGAATTGATCAATAAGATCATTTTGATCTACTTGGATGATCTAACGGTAATCTCTAATTCAAAAGATGATCATTTTGATCATCTTGAAATGGTTTTTAAAAAATACTAGGAGTTTGGGATATCCCTAAACCCAAAAAATGGTGTTTTTAGAGTGTTGCAAGGAAAACTATTGGGACATGTAGTGTCTAAGGATGGAATTTCAATCAATCCAAAGCAAGTGAAGGAAACTAGGGAACTTTCCCTACCAGTCAACAAAAAGGGAGTTCAATCCTTCCTGAGAAAGGTAAATTTTGTAATCAAATTCATCTTGGATTTTGCAAGTTTAATTAGACCTATCACCTTGATGCTCAAGAAGGATCAATTGTTCAAATGGAAAAATGAGGATAGAGAAGCCTTTGAGAAGGTTAAGTAGGCTATTTCTTCAACTCTTGTGCTAGTAAACATAGACCTATCAAAGGAATTCATAATGTATGTGTTTAGTAGCAAATCCAACATCACTACTTTTTTAACTTAGAAGGATGTTGAAGGAAAGGGAGAAAATCTGATAGCTTTCTAATCCCAGAGCTTAAAGGACTATGAGATGAACTATAACTTCATCAAAAGGAAAGCATTCACCATTGTGAAGGGACTCAAAAAAATTTGGCACCTCATAGCTTGTAGCAAGGTAGTTTTATATGTAGCCCATTCTAGTGTGCATGAGTACATAATGGAGAGAGAAATAATAGAAAAAAGGGCCAACTAGATTACTAAGATCCTTGAACATGACATTGAGGTCAAGCCAACGAAGACTATGCAAGGAAGAGGATGGTGTAAGTATTTGGCATGTGATGAAGAAATGGTAGTTGAGGAGGAACAACCTGAGCTAGTTCTACTTAATGAATCCAAGTCTGAAGGCTATTGGTTGGCAGACAAAATGAGATTCATGCAGATAGGGAAATATCCAACAAGCCTTCCTTCTTAAAAGAAGAGGTTTTATAGGTTGTAGATCAGTGGATATGTGCTCATTTAAGGGGTCCTTTTAAAAAGGAACTTCAATGGTGTTCTTATGTGGTGTGTCACCCAAGAGCAAGCACAAAATTTTTTGGACATATTTCATAATAGTCTTGCATGTGGACATTTCTCTGCAAAGACCACTACCATTAAAATTATGTGTGTCAAGTACTTATGGCCTACATTGTTCAATGACTCACACTCTCTGGTTAAATCCTGCAAAGAATTCCAATTCTTCACAAGATGGAGGAAGAACTCAGCAATTCCTCTCAATTTGATAGTGGTTGAAGAAACCTTCATGCAACGAGGACTGGATTTCATCAAGATGATTAATCCCACCTCCAGTGCTAGACATAAGTGAATCATTACGGCCACTGATTACTTTACTAGATGGGCTAATGCCATGCCTCTAAAGAATGCAACTGAGGAAAAGATTGTGAAATTTCTCAAAGAACTAGTATCAAGGTTCGTCCTGCACAAGACCATCATCTCAAACAATGCAAAATCCTTCCTCGATTTGAAGGTATGTCAATTTTCACTTAAGCATGTCATATTCCTAAAGACATCTTCAAACTATTACCCATAGGGAAATGGTTTAGCCAAGTCAACTAATAAAAATTTAATCTAACTCATCAAAAGAATAGTGTTATAGCACCAGAGGGTGTGGTATTTGGACCTTAAGTCAGTGCTCTAGGAAGACCACATAACTCCCAAGCAATCCCTAAATACTTCATCGTACAAGCTTGTATACAAGAAGGTAGCGCTATTTCCTATATCTATGGAAATTCTCGAACTACAGTTGCTCAAATCTATGGAGGTTGAACAAAATAGAGCTATGTAGGTTTGATTGGATGAATTATTGGAGGTACAAGAGAAAAGAGAAAAATCCTTGATGGTCATGTCTAACCATCAACAGGTGGTTAATAAGTGATTTAACTTTAACAAGAAAGCCTCTGACCAAGGTCTTAAATGTGGGGATTTAGTGCACAAATTCAATGAGAGAGTTGCAAATCCTAGCCAACACAACAAACTTGATGGTCTATGGGAAGGCCCTTTTTGAATTATTCAATGCAAGCATCATAATGCATTTGAATTAGAGAACATGGAAAAAGAAGCATTAGGGATTCCTGTCAATGGAATTCACCTAAAATTGTTTAATTAGCTTTATTAATCATTTTACTAGTGTAAATATGTAATTATATAATTAATTTTTGTGTGCTTTTTGTTTGACCGATTCTTTATTAAATGGAACCCATGATACAAGAAGAAGAGAAAATTAAAAGAGACAGAAAATTGACAAAAGAGCTATATATTCATTATATGGTAATATATACTTTGGAATATTACAATGCAAAATGGATCTTAGGTCAGGATTTTTGAGTATATATATTAAAATATTTCCAAGACATATATACAAAGATGAGGAGAAAAATTTTCATTCATCAACAAGAGCAACAGGTTCAATAGGAGTAGCAGTTCAATAGGAATGACAATAGGTACAACAGTAGGGGCAATAGGATCTCTGATAGAAAAAACAAGTGGAGGAAACACTAGGTTTTTGAAGTTAGTATACCACTCCACATTGTTGAAAAGAACTACATTGTAGCATCTTAGTAAGAAGTGGAAGGCACGTGAAACCCTTTGGCAGTGTTCTCCTATAGTCATAATGTGAAAACCACTAAGAAATGGTACGCAAGGAACCACTGCATCCTCTTCAATATGTCATCAAAGATTGCTTGCTATTGGAATACCAAGGCCATATACTACATTCATCACAACTTCACCAAGGCCTCTGAGGTAGTTCTTTGCAAAGGTTTCCATGGTAAGCCTTAGTATCATTTGTTTCAGCACCTGAATATCAAGCAAAGATGCAAAAAAATGAGAACAGATATTAGTTTTTACTCTATAATTGTCCTCATACTCTATATAGTCCCTCCCTAGTACCCATTTCATTGCAATTATGGCCAAAGAATGCTTATTCTTGGTCATATGCTTTAAACACCTACTAGAAATTTCCCCCAAGAAAGTTGTCTGAAACCTATTACTAGTTAGCCTAATGGGAGTATTCATTGCTTACCAAAAAGCCTAATTACCAACTATAAATTCTATTGTTACCCTTAGATCTATTTATAGATGTAGTTGAGGTATAATGTGTGCAATAAGCATGATGTTGATCAAAGAGAAAACTTGAAAATACCCCTAGGCACAAACTCAAAAATCCCACCAGGTTGTATTTGATGTGTGTAAATTAAGAAGAGGTAATTAGTCAACTAAAACTGGTGGTAGGCAGAAGTAATAGTCCACACGGTCAAGTGCTAAGTGTCATGCTATGGATGCTTCTCAATCTCCTAGGATGAACTCAAATATTTTTGTGTAATTATTATGCCCTCTTGCTTAATATTCTTCTAAAGTTATTAATTGAAAAAACATGTGAAAAGTCTCGTACACCTTCGCCGCTCAATTCCCCAAGAGATGTTGTTGTAAGGCATGATGGCTAATTGTCATTACGAATTGTTGTATTTTCAAAAGAGCGGGAATTCATTTTGCATGCATGAAAGATCTGACATTATGTGTCGAATTTATTGCTAGAAACAACTATTATTTCCAACTCCTAAATAAGGAAGGGATAAAGTTGCATGCAAAAGAGTAACATTGTGAAGAGTTTTGAGTGCACAATTTTCTATGAAAGAGCCCAAGTGAGAATTGTAGAGAAGTTGAGTGTTTGTAGAAGTCTACAAAATCCTAAAATGGCCTAGAATCTTGAGATGGAAGCACAAGAGGAAGTGGTTGAGAGCTTATATGACACCATCCTGGCAGCACCAATGGCTAATGTTTTCAATAACATCTCTTATGCTTCACCTAGGATGCCAAAAAATTCAAGGATGTGAAGAAGATAAACCACAAGAGAAAATCCCAGATAGAAAAATATTGGGACAATATTCATGATCCTGAACTCAAAACCAACCCTAAGAGTCTTAGGGGAGTGACCTGCAAGAGAATAAAAATACTATTAATCAAGAGTATTTGGCATACAAGCTATGGTTCTGCAGTCTTCCATAGTATATGGTTCCCTTTGTACACCACTTCCCAAAACTAGTTCATGAATGTTCCTAGAACTTCAATCCAGATACAAGACCCATAGAAGGTCAGAACCTAAGGGTGGTAATCAACATTGAAGCTATTAGGGCTATGATATGCATCCCTATAGGAAGAGGAATAGGTGCATCAGAGAGATTCACTGAAAGTGGCTTGAAATCTCTCTAAAGAAACATAAAACATGCTTTGAGTTTTTATTATCAAGAAACAAAAAGAGCCAAGGATGATAATTGCCCACCACAGTTTCCAGTTGGGCACAATGTTTTCAACTCAAACCTGAAAGATGTATTTTCTATGTTGGCTTTTATTTGTGGCATGGAAAGTGAAAGGGATGTTCAGGAGTTTCAAATGGGTTTGGGATTTCAGTTAAGAAGACATCATTTTTTATTCTGGTATGAATTCATGGAGATCATTGTTCAAGAGATGTTGAACCAATTCAAGGAATATCACACATAGTATAGGTTTAGGTTTTTTCCTTTCCTTGTTCACATTTTTTTGCACCAAAACCTAGATTTCTTTAGAAACCATATGTGTTTGTCTATCTTTGATGAAAGTGGAGCAAGGAAGTAAGTTTTTTCTTGGACTCCTCTCCTTTCTGTAACTCATGATTACTATGCATTTTTTGAGTTTTTCCTATCTCTAATTTTGCAATATTTTAATAAGGAGGGTGAGGATGGCTGTTATCAGTTCTCCACCAAGTAAGTAAGGTGGATTAAAGACTTTGTTACTCCTTGCAATTGGTTCCTTGGGGGGGGATTTTTCATTTGTTAGGTTGCATGATTTTACCGAGGAACCATTTCGGCTCTTGATATGTGTCACAAATAGGGTGTTGGCCCTTGAGGTATTTTGACAACTGGCAATTATAGACATCAGGTTTCACGAGGGAAAGAATAAGAAAGGTTTTTTCAAATTCCCTTTGAGCTTCAATATGATAATAATGGAAAAGAAGTAGACACATGGTCTGCTAGTTGCAAAGCTTGGTCATCTGGGGCTAGTATTGATTTGTGAAAAATGTGATTATAACCCCAATAATGATAAAAGTAGCGAGTCTAAATGTTAAGGTGACTCACAGATCCTAGCCCTACTGGGAAGCTCGATGGAGTCTAAAGTTAGGGGACTTGAATCTCTTTATAGACCTAGCTTATGTTCCCACTAATGATAATAGGCTGCCATGGCTATCTTTCTATTTTCCTTTGGCCAAGGCTAGTGACAAGTGGAAAATTAGGGCCACCCTTTATAATCAATTGTCCAAGCACTACCAGTGGAGTGATGATAACATTGCCCAATTCTAGATTTATCATCAAGAGACCACGTGTCTTGATGCCCCGTTCCAAGAACTAGCAATGGATGGAAAATTTAATGATCTCTGGAACAAAGAGAATGAGGATATTGATGCAAGAAGAGATGAGGATGTAGACCCTGAGGAAGTGGCTATAATAATGAAAATAAAATAATTAAGGAAGGCCCAAATATAGGATGTTGGAGAAGCATCAGAACAACCCGACGGAGCTCCACTGAGCTCGCAAGTAACTCCATCCCATGTAGTAGTTGCGCTATCAAAAACATGGGTTACAAAGAGGCCCCGAGCAACCCTACAATCTCAAGCCAATCATCCGATCTTGCAGCAAATCAGGTATCTTTCTCACCCTCCCTTCTCACTTCTCAGTCTTTGGTTGGCCCTATTACATTCATGTCTCCAACTACTTTGAGTGTCAGCCTTTCATTTTCTACTTCTATGCCCATGAGAGGTTTCCCTCAATATCCCTTCTCTCCAACTGAATAGGAAACTTTTGCTCCCCCACGGTTTGTTCCATCTTTTGTTAGGGCCCAATTTGGACCACCATTGCTAACCCTTTTTCTTTTGTTGTATCAGATCCAACTCAACTTGCTCAACAGATGGTAACCTCTACATTCCCACTATTGCCACCTCTCCCTATGAGTCCTTCTGCCACTTCTACAACTGGACCCTGGCATAACATTCCCTCTTTCTCCCCATTAACAATCGCTCTACCAAAGAAAACATCATTTGAGACCACAATTCTTTCATTCCGTTTTTCTCTCCCTCCTGATGCACCTTTCACTGGTGAGCTAATTAGGTCACTAGCAGAATTTATTGGGAAAAATATCAGGACTAAGGCAACATGGGCTATAAGAGCCTAGAAGAGAAAAGAAAAAGATGCAGTGAACCTTGCCGAGCCATGTGTGTAGACCCTATTTAATGAGGTTTAGGGGTCATTAAAATTTGCAACCATGACTCATAACATCACAAAACTTCAAGGGAAGATGCAACCTAAGGATTATATAATCCATTTTGTAGGGATCGATCTACATGCAACCTGGCCATAAGACAAAGTTGAGCTAATGGAGGAGACTTAATGGGTAGTGACTACTAACTTTTTGAATCATAGTCGCCAACTAAAAAAGAGGGAAGAGGATCTCAAGAATGTTAAAGAAAGAGTGGAGATCCTTCAGAAAAGGGAAAAGAATAAGGATGTTGAAATTTCACGCACTTGTCTCAACAAGCGCAAGCTGAAAAGGCCAAACTCCAAGAGGAACTTGCAAAGTTCCAGTCCCAGGATCCCACCCTGGTTTCTAGTCTACAATAGAAGAATGAAGAGCTTTGGGGTCAACGAGCTCAATTGGAGCATGAAATATAGCAAAAGGACAAGGAGCTCCATGACCGACAAGCTCAATTCGAAAGGGAGATCCATGAAGTAAAGCTCTCTCTAAAAAGGGAATCTACAATCCGAGGTTAGGCTGAGAAGCTATTGAAAAGTAAAAATACAAAGTTGGAAACTCTAAAAGAATAGCTCACCGCATTTTCTAGGAAAATTGATGAGTTGATGGAAGATATTGAGTCTAAGGATTTGGAGATAGGTCTTTTGAAACTTCCTCTCCAACCCCCTGTTCCTCAATTGGATCTCCTTTTGGTGGCTCAGCAGTTATATGCCTCATACTGAGAGAAGGTTAATTCTTTTTTATTGAACCTACAACTGACACTCTAATTCATGGCGGATGCAGAAAATTTAAGCAGGGAGGTGTGTGGAATGATTGAGCAAGTTCTACAATTCATAGCCAAAAGGGTGCTCAAGGCCAAGAAGTTGTTGGACAGATTATACACTGTAACTAAGGTAAAAATCTAGGTTAGCATGAAATAAAATGCTTAAAGCAAACCCTAGCTAAACAATGAATCACAAAGGAGTAAAAATTCATAAAAGAAAGGAAGAATTTCACCAAATATAATTAATTCCCTCCATGAATGACCTTCATTTCCCTTCTCCATTTGTTGTAAAGTGGTGTTTCCCTCAGATTTTTGATGAGCAACTATGACTATGACAAAACCTAAGCAAATATTGAAGGTTTTGATCTAAAATGCAAGTGTACTCAGATTTCTACAAGCATGAAGAAGTGTGGAAGCCTAAATTCTAAAGCATGAAGTGTGAAATGATGAAGTGATGAAGTTAGGAGATGATGAAAAAGTCCCCAAATGAGGTAAAAATTTCCTTTTTTATAGAAAATTCAATTTTAGATGAATGGCCAAGATTGTCAGATGAGAGATTCCATAAGATCAAAGGTTGCAATTAAATGTGACAACCCACAGTTAGGGTTAGGGAAACATTAGGGTGAAATTTGAAATGAAGGGCTAGGATTTAATGGACAAGAATGCATGTGACAAGAATATATTAGGCATGGAAAAAGAGGTTGTAAAATCAAATAATAATTTAAAATTATTTACTTGGTGGGAAAAAGGAAAGTGTAGGAATTTTAAATAAATGACTTTATTTAAAATTAGAAGAAAATTCAATAAGATAATTAAATAATTAATAATTATTATTTAATTATGGAGAAAATGGACAAGGTGGACAATAATTAAATAAATCATAGGAATTTATTTAATTAGAAGAAGACATAAGGAATTAATGACGTATTTAAATAAATAAATAAAGTTTATTTATTTAAATAATCAGGAGGAAATAATAGACAAATAATAATTAAATAAATTTAGGAATTTATTAATTATAGAGAGACATAAGAAATTAGTGGCATATTTAACTAAAATAAATGTAATTTATTTATTTAAATAGTCAAGAGGAATAAAAGATATGAATTAATTAAATAATTAAGAATTATTTATTTAATAGTTTGAATTGGACCATAGGACATAATTAAATATTTTAATTATGTCAGGAAGAATATGGAGAAAATAGAACTTGCAGGCCTAGGTCATTTTTATGTGTCTACATTTTCCCCTCTTTGTCATAATGCAGCCTGTTGCATTGTGACAAAGAAAATTCATTAGAAACATGCCCCAATGAAGGTACAAAGTATCTATGCCCCCTTGGAAAAATTTTTCAAATTTTGGTTTAGTGACAAAAAAATTTGGAAAGTGTCCCGACAAGTCAATTTGATGTCTAGAAAGGTAATAGCACAATTGTTTTTGGATTTCAACATGTTTAAAGTAGTCAACGGGTTGGTCAAATTTTGTCAAAAAAGCCTCCAATATTAAAATTTTGAAAAAAGTCCCACTTTTACCCTATAAATAGGTTCAAAATGGGTAAAAAGATAATTCATTTTCACTTTTACCTTTGGAAATTTAAGAGCTCAGAGAGAGGAGACTTCACGCAAAGATGGTGATTCTAGTGATCGAGCATCACGAATACATTGTTCGGACTTTTAGACGACCAGAGGGTGTAGAGCCACCAGTAAGTACCCCTTACCCACTTCGTCATTTCATCGTTTTATGTGATTTTTTAGGGTAATGAATGCATTGCAATGTATATGCATTTGCGTAAGCCGCATTCACGTTTGTGTTGCATGCATTTGATGTTTCATGACACAAACACAATGGGTTAGGTAGATTTAGGTTGAAAGTGATGCATTTACAAACTAGTGATATGCAATTGTAGTTACACAACACAAATGATAGGTCTATGCAAACACAAGGCCATTCGATGCTATTGATTTGACAATGATGCATATGCTTGATGGAGTGATGCAAGTGCTATAAAATGGTGCATTCGTGAGCATGTGCAATGCAAATGATCTATTGTGATGCAAATGAAGAGATAAACAATGCAATTGACTTAGTACGACACATTCGTTGTTGATGCGATGCATATGACTTTGACTAGGGTTGACTTAGTTTTAGACTCAGTTTCTACTTCCTTTTTATTAGATAGATGGTAATGATGATGTTTAATGATGTGCTAACTCTCATTTCTACATGTGCAGAAATGATTACCATTGATTTACACACATGAGTTCAGGCCTTCCACATATCCATTTAGAGATTAGCTACGAGAAAACAAGAAAATATGATTGATGTAGCTAGAATTATATTATGTGACCTCTATGCCCATTGTCTAGGAAAATAGGGGACTATTGATTGCATTGGCCAAGAGATGGCACTAAGAGACATGTTCATTCCACTTGCCGATAGGAAAGGCCACCATGATGCTTGAGGATGTGTATAGGATTTTGTGCCTTCCAATTAGGGGAGAGTGTGTTGTTTATGATCCACAACAAGGACATAAGAAATTATTGAGTATTATGAGCCTGATGATGCAGGACTAGGCATTGAGGGATATGAGATTCGATGGGATTTTGCGGAAGAGAATTATCCTTGATGGGATATGATGTTATGCACGTTGATTTTTGTTGTTTTGATTCCAGACCACCGTGGACACAGGTTCCCTATCTGATGGGGAGATGTGCTTGTGAGGATGAGGTGGGATAGGATTGTATTTTCATGGGGGCCTTGTCTACTTGGAATGCTTTATCATCAGTTGCATGAGGTAGCATATAGAGGTGCACAAAATATCAGCTATGGGATGGTGTTCCTTATGATTTGGCCTTGTGAGCACATCCCCATCTTTCATCCTTCTATTTAGAGACCGCAACTTGCTGAGTGGATGCCTTATTTCTATTTGTAAGTGGATTCCCTACAAAAAACTAGAGTCAGAGAGATAGGATACTAGCAGTATCGCATTGACACCTTGATGGCATTTGTCTAGAGACCTTATAGAGATTGTACACAGTGGGCCAGAGAGGGGCATCATTTAGTATTTTGCAAAAAGTTTTGATATCTAATTGGGAACACTATTCAGTCACAACTTATCATTAAGATGTACCTACCCTAGTAGGTGTTGAGACAGTTCAGTGAGTGATAGGATGTGCTAGTGGGGACAAAAAAGTATGCTAGATTGTCCTAAGAGACCATATGGGGACCATCTATATCAGTACCCCCAGTAGAGCAGTAGATTGATGGG
Organism: Sequoia sempervirens; assembly: GCA_007258455.2. Taxonomy (NCBI): domain Eukaryota; kingdom Viridiplantae; phylum Streptophyta; class Pinopsida; order Cupressales; family Cupressaceae; genus Sequoia; species Sequoia sempervirens. Next base: position 264,007,395 of record VDFB02193867.1, on the reverse strand, counting down.
TTGGTGGCACAACAGTGGGAATGGAGTGGGGGCCCAATAGATCCTGGCATGATGGCAGAGTTTGATGCATGGTGGTAGACACATAGGCCATAGCCTTTGACAGACCTAGATGGGCCGACACTAGTGGATCACCATTCAGTTATACTACGGGTGCCCCGAGGAGGTAGAGGAGGATGTGGTAGAGGGAGGGGGAGGGATGGAGGCTGAGGAGATGGGGGAAGAGGATATGGGGGAGGGGTGGAGGTGATGGTGGAGGTGGTGACAGAGGCGATGGAGGAGATGGTGGGGGTGGAGGGAGAGGAGGAGGAGAGGAGGAGACGGTGGGAGGCAAGGCAGGAGAGTTCGCCAGTGTGTTGAGAGGGTGCCCCTTGATGCGATCCCTAAGGTAGTAGAGGAGGAGGAGAGAGATGAGGGGGTTCAAGTAGCTGGAGGAGGAGGTAGTTGGAGTAGCCAAAGGAAGAGGTGGAGGCTGAGGTACACATAGGAGAGGAGGCCCTAGATATTAGTGGAGGGGAGGAGGAGGTCAGGGGTGATGATGAGGAGTTGTAAATTGGTGGTGAGGATGGCAAGGATGAGGTAGAGAGGTAGTTGCGAGAGCGCATGGTGGAGGGGGAGGATGATATACCCAAAGGGATACCTTTTCCTCATGATGCTACCATTGACTAGAGATTGGAAGATATGTAGTGGAGATTAGATGAGGCCACAATATAGATCAGATCCCTAGGAGCAGAGCTTGAGGTCACACAAGTAGAGTAGGATCAGGCTGAGATTTAACAATGGGAGTCACAAAGCTGGTGTGTAGAGTTCACACAGTTATGTTCAGGGATAGTTGGTCATGTTTCTAGGGAGTTAGCTAGGTTCAACACTAGTAGGGGCTAGTATTGGATGTTATATGAGAGAGCAGTGTCGGTCAAGCAGAGGTAGCCAAGTTTTTCTAGATCTCAAAGTAGGAAAGGGAGTGGCTTAGGGAGTAGCAACCAGACAAACAGTAGTTGTAGTTAGAGCAATGTGGGTGGCTCTACTTCCTAAGGGCATTCATCAAGTTACCGATCCCATCATAGTCATAGGCATTCCTCATGCCATAGATCTAGCCATAGTCATGATTCATTTGCTTCAAGGCATAGATTAGAGCACAACCAACCACCAATGATAGATCCATCAGCTTCACAGCCTCTGCCTACCATGTCCATGATACCATCAGTTCCTATCATAGAGCACAAATCACTTCACTCTTCTCCTCGAGGGGATGAGGAGAGCACTTCCTAGGGCATTTCCACTTTTATCTTGTTGTTATGTTTGAGACATTATGTTATGACATTTATATTTTGACTATTGAGCCTGCGAGCTCTATTTTTGGGATATCTCATGACTCTATCCTATGACATAATCTTTGAGATTATATATATGATGTAGTTTTGGTGCAGCCTATATGCTTTATGTTATGTGATGATGCATTATGATTTGATTCTTTTTATGATGTATACATTTATGATGATGATTATGATGATGCATTTTATATGTGATGTGATATATGCAATTATGATGATGATTATGATGATGCATTTTATATGTCATGTGATGTATGCAGTTATGATGGTTATTTATGATTATATGCCATGATAATATTATGTTATGTATGACGATTATATGATGATGATCTATATGGATGCCTAATGTTTTGATTCTAATGAATTCCATGTTTATGATTATAGATGCATTAATGTATGACTATATATGGATAATGCAACATGCGATGCCTTACATTTTGATGTTTATGCATTACTAATATGGACAATGTATGGAAATGTTAAATGGAATTTTTTTGTTATGTGAATGAAAATTAATGCAAGTATTGTGTGCTAATGATTGAACTAGAAATATGTGAATGAATTTTTAATTAATGTATGCCTTAATGAATGTTAAATGCATAATGCAACTAAATGAATGGTTATATGTAAATGTGTGATGAACTAATGCAATCTCTATATGATCATGTATGCAATTATATTTTTGTATGTCATAGGATATCATCAGGAGATAGAAGAGGCAAAACAACAAGATAGAAGGAGATGGATGTTAGTGCAAAGACAGAGTCATTCAACATATTACCAAAGAACTAATAGTTGTTTCTCTTAATCATCATCGGGCGGATTATTGTAATGTCCAAAAAACACCATGATATGACATAGATCGATGGTGTGCAAGGTCGTACCATCACATGAGACAAGTAGTTGTAGACAAGGATGATTGTAACTCATACTAAGAGTGCAATTTCCCTAGTCTTTTTGTCACAACCAACCAAAAAAACAAGAAAGACAAGTCATGAAACATTGTTGCTCCTCTAAATCCTGTTGTCAGGACATCCTCGAGGAACTAGCAACATGACTATTTGAAAAAAACAAGGCAAGCCAATCATCATGATACATCATTACTCCTTTAAATCTTGTTGTGAGGACATCCTCAAGGAACTATTAGCATGATGAAAAATCAAAGGACAAAAGGACAAGATAGTGTTTTCCAAGTGTTTTCCCAGTGTTTTCCAAGTTTGTTTGAATGTCAAGTGTTTTGATGCTGAGACACCAATTTTAATGGTGTCTAGGTGACGAATACTAGGTAATGCAAAATTTAGGAAGGACACATCCTCAATGATGTCGATGTTGAGAGGGTCGATCCTCAATTCTAAGATAATCCCTCAAATTCCAGATGATGGTGACGATGCCTAGGAAGGACACATCCTAAGGCATAAATAAATGACATGGGTTGTTCTTCAAAAGGAAACCTCTGAAGAATAACCAAAATTTTATAGTTTGATTTGTTTTGACTAAGTTTGACCAAAGTTGACTAGATGATGAGATTGACTACATGCCGATGTTGACATGCTGATGTAATTGACATGCTAATTAAATGATTACCAAAGTTTGTTTTAGGAACTTACCTATTTTAGAATAATTTGTTTGACTTGAAAACATTGGACATGTGTGCCAGTGTAGTGCCATGAATCCTAATGGACCGACCTAGTGCGGCCTTCAGGGATCATCGGTTGATTGCCTTACCTACATCATACACCCAGAGACCTCGTAGTTTGACATGACCAATGACTTTTTCTTGATGACCAAATATTGAGTCATGATTTTATTTTGAAAAACCTAAAAGGACTAACCTAATGTCTTAGGGGCCCAAAGATGAGCCCTGCCTACATAGAAAATGCATAGAGACAACATCCAAGTTAGTGGATGGAGGGATATGCGGATTTGGAAGAAGGGGTAAATTGGATGGTGGAAGGTGTATGGTCACATGATTTTGACACTTGAGGATAATGGAGGTGCAATGGCCACGTATGTTTTGGGAATATGATAAGGCTTGTGGTGGAGAGTAGACTTAGGATGGATGGAGGAAGTACCAACATCATTAGGTTGTTGACCTTAGGGTGTGTATCCAAGGCCATATGAGTGTGGAGGAGGGACTTTGACATGTATAGGCTCCAAGATTCCTTGTTCAAGAAGGCCTAAGCCTTTGCCTTGATAATTCATTTTTTGGAACATGTGATTGACTATAAGACTAGGTGTAGTTTGGAAACTAGATTTAAGTTGATTATCGGATGAAGTAGGCAAAGTGATGGACAATGGTTGTTGATGTCCTAAGGAGGAAAAATCATGGATAAAAGAAGATAATCCAAGTGGAAATGATGGTGGTTTTGAAATAGGGTCAATGGTGGATGTGGAAGGATCATTAGGATCTTGATTAGTATTGTGTTCACTAAGATCTAAGGTATTGGTTTGATCCCCTATGTTTTCTTGGGAGCCACTTGTCCTATCATGGGAAGTGGATGTTTGTGCATCATGGATGGGTGAGGTGGAAAGCTCTTGACCATGTAATGCATAAAGTTGACTAAGAGGGTAATCATGGTCTTCTTGATTATAAAGGGATCTTAATCAAAGATGGGAGCTTGATCATGAATAGGATTAGGTGTGTTATGAATGGAATCATTAGGAGGGTGTTGATATTTATGTGGATGAGGGGGTAATGTTTCCTCATGTTTAGGATTGTGCTCTTGACATACCTCATGAATTATTTGAATGGAGGTGGAAGGGGATTTCTCATGGAGAGACTTGACGTGTTCTTGATGGTCAACAACATAGGAGCATGATAGAGGGTGACTTGGACTTACGAGGGGAGACTCTTAAATTGGCTCAAGAGGTTGTCGATGACATGGTTGTCTTGAAGGACTTGGCATGATGTTTGAGGACTCTTTTGTATATTAAAGTATATGTGTTGAATGACATGGCGACAATTGATTCCTTTCTTGTATCCCTTGGGTCACATCCTTTATAGGTGTAGGGGTGGAAGGTGTTGGCTTAGAGTTTTGATTTTGATTGGATGGAGGAGTGAATGGATTGAGTGGGTTGGTGGATTTGGGAAACTCCACATGTTTACTTTTGTGATGTTTGTACTAATTACATGGACTTGATATATTGGCAAGTGGATTAGAGGATGGTAAGGGTAATGAAGGGGTTAATGGGTTGGAAAGTGTAGGGACCATTGGATTAGGACTAGGACATGGTGGATTTAGGATAGGCTTTTGATTTGATAGTGGTATAATATACTTATAGGGTGCATTACCTAGATTAGTTTTCCCCTCGTCAATGGTTGGATTAGAATATGAGGAAGTTTGGCCTTGTTGCAAGGTAGAGATTAAGTTCACACGTGTTTGTTGTGATGTGGATTGATAGGTTGATGTGGCACTGACATGTGAAGAAGTGGATGGATTAGATTGGTATGAGGTGGAAGGGGATGGCACATAACGTTGAGGTGGCATTGGTTGATAATGAATGGATAGGGGATGATGTTGTGGTTGTTGGATTTGAAAAGGGGCAATGAATTGATTGGCATGACAAAGGAGGTGTTGGATTTGAGGTGATTAAATTTTTTGAAAAATTTGGAAGAGGGTTTGAATTCTTTGTATGATTTGGTAGTCTAGGGATTGGGGTATTTGGTGAAGTGTTTGAAGGAGGTTTTGAAGTTGGGATGCTAGGACTTTGTTTAAGTTATTACATGTTGATTCGTTCCCCAAGGTACGCAACATAGTTCATGTCATCATTAGAGGTGGTAGGAGGAGCCCCTTGAAGTATGATTTTAGGTTTTGGTTTTGTTTCAATATTTGCATTACGGAGAGGGCCTCCTTGAACTATGGTCTTGGGCTTAGGTTTTTTCTCATTGTTTGCATTAGAGGGATAGCCCCCTTAAACTATGATCTTGGGCTTAGGATTATGATTGGGCGTGTTTATGATTAGGGCCATTTTGACAAGTGTTGATTGACTAGGACTAGGATGGTGATGATGTTGAGATGATAAGATTCGATGATTAGGAATGATTAGGGTTGATGGTTAGAATGAAAGTTGAATGATGAAGATATGATTGGACTATGATTAGGAATGGGTAGAATGAGATCAATGTGAAATGATGATTATGATAATAATTTGGATAGAATGATTAGGAATGATGTGGAATGTCAAGATTCAGTGACTTGATAGATTAGGACGATGACTAGGACGGTCAAGATATGATGTAGAATGACAAGGATATTATTTGGATTGGATTTGGATGACTTGAATATGATTAGGAATGACACGATTGTATGAATTGGATTGATGGGGATGATGACTAGGATATGATTAGGATGAAGTGGATATGATGTGGCTAAGAAGGGTGATTAGGATGAAAGTGATTGGATATGAATGTGTTGAAAGAACGTGTAGAGTGACTTGGCTTTATGTGTTTGGTGTTTAGCTTGATTTGGAAATGTTTAAACAAATGATCACACATGAATCATTCACACAAGACACATAAGAAATTTTGAATTTTGAATTTTGAATAATGTAATGATGATTATTAAACAAGCACAAATGGAAGACGCATCAACAAGCCCTATGACTAGTCAAGTGGGGTATGGTCAATTAGGTCTCAAGCTAGTTTGCACAAGGTTGACTAGGTATAATTTGAAAGCAAAATCCTGCCACACGGTTAGGAGAAAGGGGTGACCCACCCTTCACCTTCACTTACTAAAGGTATACTTTTTTTTGGGGCTTAGCCAAGAGTGACAAGATTTCAACTCCCAAAGAGGTGTTTCTTGGGATTCACACCTGAATTAAGGTCGTCCCTTAGAGGGGTGTGTGCTCCAAGTAGACCTCCTAAGAAGGGTATGAAAAAAGAAAACAAAGTGAGGTGTTTTGAAGGACACACACACTTGATTCACACTCACAATTGTTAATTTCCCTTTAGAATGAAATGTGAGGTATTTCCAGAAATGTAAAAATATCCAAAAAATTCACTAATTTTCTCTCAATATTGATTTTTCATGTAAAATAACAAACAAATTATAAAATAATAAAAAAACTCGAAAAAAATTGATTTTTAGATTAGAAGCTCTTTATCTTTTCCCCAACCTATAGAATTTTTTTTGTGAAAATATCTATAGTCGTTTGAGATATATGATTGAATCTTTGAAAACTAGGGTTTTGTCCCTAAAATGATGCAAAACCTGCAACAAAAAGGATCCAACTCCAAAATTCCTCAAAATTTGTCAAGTTCACCAATGTAATTAGGGCTAAACTATTAAGGTTAATACAATAAAGTATATAAATCAAACCCTAATAAACAATGAAGCACAAATGAGCAGAAAGACATAAAACATAAAACAATATTACCATATCTTCATGCCACCATTGATTCACCTCCATTGGACTTCTCCATTTTGCTTGAATATGATAATTTCCCTCATATTCGAGTGTGCAATAATAAGCCTATGGCAAGTGACTAGCAAAATATTGAAGATTGTTGTCTCACACTAGCAACATGTACTTGTATAATATGTGTAGATAATGAAAATGACAAGGGTAAGGTCTTTTATAGAAAAGAAAAATTTGAATGAATGGTTGAGGTTGGATGCCAATAAGATTTCTTAATCAATGGCCAAGATTGAAAGTTGAGGTATGGATTAGGGTTAGGGATAAATTAGGGAAAATGATAAGGATGAAGGGTTGAGATGGAATTATGAGATAATTCAATCAAGGTCTAGGATTAAATGAGATGTCAAGAGATAAGACTTGATGTGGAAGATAATATTGGCACAAATAAAGAGGTGATAAGAGTAATTAAATAATAAAAAATTATTTAATTTAGGTGGCCAATGAATAATTAAATAATTAAAATAATTTTTTAATTATAGAGGAATGTGAAAAAAGGAATCATTTTGAATTAAATAATGACTTAATTCAAAATTCAAGAGAGTGGACCAAATTAAATACATAAAATTTATTTAATTTATGAGAGAAGAGGCTAATGAATAATTAAATAATTAATGTAGACACCTAAAAATGACCTAGGCCTACAAGCTTCATTTTTACCACTTTTGTCCTGGCATAATTATGACATTTAATTATGTCTTTGGTCCACATTCGACTATTGATTAAATAATTCATAATTATTTAATTAATTAATGTCCTTTATTCTTCATGATTATTAAATAAATAAATTTTATTTATTTATTAAATACGTCATTAATTGTCTAAGTCTTCCCTTAATTAAATAAATTTCTTAATTTATTTAATTACCTTCTATTCACTTTATTCTTCTTGATTATTAAATAAATAATTATTTATTTATTTATTTAATATGTCACTAATTGTCATAATTAAATTAATTAATTTATTTATTTAATTATTAGTCTTATCTCCTAAATTAAATAATTAAATTTAATTATTTAATTGCCAAATTAATATTCCTTTCATTTTAAATAAATTAAATTATTTAAAATGTCATCTCATTCTTAACTGTCAGCTCATTATGGTAAATAAACTGAAAATTGATTATTTATTATTTCACAAAGTTCACATTTGGAATTAATTTAATTCCAAATTGGTAACTTTCCTCCGGAAATCAAGTGATCAGGCAGGTTCTTGACCCTTCCAAAACCGATCTTCAGTCCGGTCTTTATCTTCTTCATTTTCAAAAATCTTCATTTTCGAATTAATTTCCTCATTTATTCTCCACCGCCGATCTGATTCTCTGAGATGACATCTTGACCACTCGATTAATGATTTTTCCCTAACCCTAATTAGGGATTCTTAGATTTAATTTGGACCTCTGGTTTTAGGTTTTGGTCAGAATTTAATCTCACCAGTCCATTCAAAATAGCATTTTCTATAAAATTCCATTTTCCTCACTTTTTGATTACATGTAGACACATACACATATCCACTTCATGCACTTTCTCACTTGCACACTTAAGACTTTTCATAGCAATTGTTAGCATATTTCATTGAGTTTTGACATCTTTAGGCATAGACATTCTTAGTCATTTAGGCATAGGCTTTAGACATGTGATCAAATCCTTCAAAGCTTGGTGTAGGACTTTGTCAAGGCTTGCTCGCACAACGAATCTGAGGGCAACACATCAACCAGCAAGTAAGAAGGTGTTACAAAAGTGAATCATGGAGGTCTCGATGGTTAACTGGTATAATCATTCTTTTGTTTACTTCCATTGTTTTGTAATTGCTTTGGGTTTATGCTTTTAATTCATTTGAATGAAACATAAAAGAAATCCTCAGTTACATTGGTGAACTCGACTTTGTTTTTTTTGTTATTTCCATACGGTTTTTGTGTGTTTTCTATTTTCTACAGGTACAGGTACAGAGCGATGCAACTATTTTTTTAAATCGTGATGCATCTGATGCGTCGTGACACATTCGAAAACCCCAACACCGCAATCGCTCTGTCGCGATGCAATCATGATCAGGAAAGCCGCAATTGAATTACTGAGACACATCTAATACACAGAGTGACACAATCGCTCTGTCATGATGCATTCATCTGGTAAAGTTTTCTGGTGATTTACATTCGGTTTTTTTTTTTTTTGGTTTTTTGTGTCCTTTCTATTCTGGTTGTTTTTTGCATTCTGTCTAGTATAGGTTTTCTATTACTAATTAGGATTTGCAGCTTTTTGGTGGTTACTTTGTGTAGTCTTGCAAGTTCGACTGTCAAAGACCAAACATCAAAACAATGTGCCTACATTTTTATTATTATAACACACATTTTATTTTGGTGCAATTAAAACGAACCTCTATTTTATTATGTCTAAATGTGTTTGCAAAACAGTAGGTGAGTATGCTCTCACCTTTTGAAACTTGGTGATCAGAAAACCAGACCCATTTTTATCTATTTTAACCCCACGATTTAGTATATCAGAGTATCATATCCCCTTGCACTTTCGAGCGATCTTGAGTATAAGAGAAACAGTTACTAACTCTAGAAATTGGGCTGCCTAGGGATTTCATCACCCCAACACGACTCAAACAGGCAACAGAGCTAAAGCCAAGCTACCCCCGACCGGTATATAAATGTGAATCTTAAGGGAAAACCTACGATTACGAGTGTGGATGTGTCATACGGATAGAGTAGTACTCCCTTAAATCCTGATGAGCTTAACCTCTTCAGGATGGAGTGCCACCTAATTGGTGATTAATCTCTTACCCCATGTATGGCCACTCAAACGGGGATCCTGAACTAAAAACCTTTGTGTAGTAAGCCAAAAACCTTCTATTTGCTAGCGCAACACCGGTCAGTGTGAAGGCATCCACACTTTCACAGTTTTTAGTAGAGGTGATCAACCTACCATGGGAGTTTCATGGGGGTTGGAAGCTTGGTTGGCCTAAGAAGAGAGTGCACTATAAGGGGGAGCTCATGCAACCAAGCTTCTGAATTCACACGCTACATATATGCGGTTGGGGAAACCCGTGCGGAATCTACTGAATATTGTCCTGGCCTAACCTAGGATTGTGCTTATCTGATGTCCGCTTGCTTACATTCAAAACACTATTCTTGTCAAGTGATTTATGGATTCATCAAATTTACACTTCCGAACAAAACATTCAATATCAGACAGATCAAATTTTCCATCAAAACAACAATAAACTCATTTTTCAAAAACTGTGTTGCATTAGATAAACCGCATTCAAGTTTCTGAGTCGCAATTGCTCTGTTTTACTGCATTCAAAATTTCAAACACCACATATGCATGCGTCGTGACACAACTGACTGTCACAGAGTCACATCTGCTAAATTGAGTCACATTTTTCAGTTCCCAAGTCACATTCGCTCAACCTGAGCCGCATTCGCAAACCCGTGATGCATTTGAAACCTCAAACAACGCATTCGCCTATCACAATTAAAAACTTCATACAAAGTCAAATCTGAAGTCTTCATCTTGTTAATCATTTGTCAAATACTGTTTCTAAGGAAACTCTATCAGAAACGAATTTTGAAATTGCTCAAAGTTTTGACCATTAGTTTGCATTCGTCACCATAGGTTTCATCCTTCATTCTTGTTAAGTTGCATACATTAGGCATTAGGTTGTCCTTAGGTTTACATTTTGCATACTTAGGATTAGGAAAATCTCAGCACAATTTGCAATGTCATTGCTTTCAAAATTAGTCTCTCTTGGACTAAGTTATCAAACCCCTTTTTTAGTCATTGTCCTATTTTGTGAGATTTTCCAACTCAAAAGTCTAGTTAGGAAAACTCACTAGTTATTTAGACCTTGTCATCTTGTCATTTTCAACAAATTCCTCTAGTAACCAAAATCAAAAACAAAGATTGAGTTTAGAAGTGCTTAGGTACCCTTGTCTTAATTGCATCTTAAGTCTAGACATTGCATATTTTATTCCCAAAAATCCAAAAAAAAAAAACATTAGTCATCCTAGTCGTCATTTTAGACCTTGCATAGTGTCATACTTGCATTTAGTTATTCATTTGAGCAATCTCATTTTATGGTGGAAACTAGACTTCAGAAACAACAACGACAAATGGAAAACTTTCAGCAAGACCCCACATCCACTGTCAACAATCCAACGTATGACCCAAACTGGACCTTTGACGATCCATTTGGCAATACAAACAATCAACCTCTAACGACAACACAATCCTCATCAAACAGTCCATTTGAACCATTCTTGCAAAAAGATGAATACGGTCAAATACTTGAGGAAAACTTAGAGGTAGCAGCACAAGACCCATAGGCCTCTCAATTCGTTGAAACAATGGTCCTTTATGACATAGACAGATACTTGGCTATACTCAAGATTGAGTAAATGAGCCAAATTACCCCAAGGATTCGACATTAACACGATAAAATCAACACCTCCGAACCCTAATGTCAACAACATGCATAACATGTCACATAGTGGTCAACCTCCAAACACTACAAGCAATACTTTCTTTGACACTACAATGACAGTGCATGCTACCTCTAGCATCCCAAACACCTCCAACACAATAAATACTACATCTATTGGAGGATCAAAATCGGCTACAATGCCCACCACATCCATGATACTGTCACAATCGGCTGGAACGACCTTTGGCTCCTCGACAATGTGGGAAAATTATTCAAACCCTCTCTCTACCATGACAATAAATACCACGGGGGCATCATCAAGTCACAACAATCCCCCCTTGATAGCTACATCTACTACCATGAGCACACCTTTGAAATATCTACTCAGTGGTATTTCACAAAATCCTTTGGGAGGAGGAAAGGGACGTATCTTTATCCAAGGACAACAACAAAATGTTAACACGACAACATAGTCACATGTCATTGCCTCCCAAGGTTCAAATACGAACATTCTCCTTGTGCAAACCCAACAATTCGCACAAGGTGGCCAAGTAACGCAACCCATGGCATCATTAACACATCATAACATTCATGGTCATCATATTCCCTAGATAACGACACACATGGCTAGGGGACATATCCCAACCTACTCATCTCACATTCATACTCACCACCATGCACCCAATCCTAACTTTCAATATCAACAACATGCCAATCCGTACACATCATACATGTCACAACAATCTATACCGCCACAATACACCAATATTCACGCACAACAAATGGGAACCTATGGTGTACCAAGCAATCCAACCTATGGAAACACAAATGACCCTGTTATGGATGCCTTCCAAACAAGATTGATGGGTTTAGAAAAAACTATCCAAAACATATACATTTCAAGCAAGAAATCGGAAATATCATATGATCTAAACGTATACCCATTCGACATGAGCTTATACATGCCTCCATTTCCTCCGGGATATGTGTCACCCAATTTCACAAAATACAAAGGCAAGACAAACCTCATTGAACATGTTCGCAAATTTGCAACCAATTGTATGGACATCACCTATGAAAAAACATACTTGATGAGACTTTTTTCTAAAAGTCTGGCAGGTCCTACCCTTGAATGGTTTTCCACGCAAAAGGATATCCAGACATGGGATGAGCTTAAACAAAAATTCATAAAAAATTATGCGTACAACATTAACATGGATACCTCTATCACTAGCTTGTGCACTCTCACGCAAGAGGATGCTGGTGAGACATTTATCCCATTCTTTCAAAAATGGAAAAGCCTTGCTAGTCAGTGTCACATTGACATCCCTGAAAGGGAGAAAGTTAACATGTTTGTCCAAACACTTCTGGGGCCCCTAAAATATGCACTACAAGTACATTGTTGCACAAACTTTGCAGACTTAGTCAAAAAAGGGGTCTAGATTGAGAAACCCCTTATCGCAAAGGGAGAACTAAGATATGGTCCCAAAAACAAAAATTCCAATCCAACCACCGACAAGAATAAATACTGGGTAAAAAATAAGCACGTTACAAATGACGGTGTTGTTGACGCCAAGACTGCAAACATTGTGGGTCCTATACTAGCCCTAAAAGGGGTTCAACAACAAAACAAACCAATGACATCGACACCCCCGACTAATGTCTCTTTAAACAATCAAAACAGTCTTGAAATAATCAGGGACAATATCATTAGATGAGACAATTTCCTAGGGGTTGCACATACACTTCTTTGGGTGAACCCATTGAAGAAGTCCTCAAGAAATTTCTCTAGAATGGGGTCATCATATTTCAAGAACCAAAACCGTATGACCCAGGACAGTTCAAACCAGCATGGTGGAATGATAATGCATTTTGTGAATACCATCGAGCAAAAGGACATACAACCTCTAACTGTCGACAATTGAAGAACCTAATACAAGATCTTGTTGAAATCTGTGTCATCGAAGTAGGTGGATCGCAATTCGCCTCCAATTCAGATCATACAATCCATAAGAATCCACTGCAGGACCATGGTTCTCATAAGGCCTCCACTTCAGGTCCATAGATGAACAATAATCAAGCTAACTTCGCCCGAGCCAAGTACGACTATTCTGGTGGACCAATTATAAATAATATCTAAATTGACGACGAATACATCAATACCATTACGGTCAAGAGAGCACCCCAATGTAATGCTACTACTCGCAGTGGAAAGGTCACCATAGCTGGTCCGCCTCCTACTAGACAACCCAAAATAACCATACCTGGCCCATCTACTAAATAGTGAAAACCTGTCCCAACCACAAAGCAATGGCAACCCAAAAGTTAGTTTAACCTTATCGACCAACTAGGAAAAACCCCTGCGCAAATCTCTATACTTGAGCTACTTCGTATCTCTCCTGCACACAAAGAGATCCTAGATAAAACCCTGCTAGAGTCGTCGGTCCCCAAGGACATTGATGTCAATCAATTTGAGACCATGGTGGGATACCTCACTATGCCTCACCACGTCACCTTCTCGGATCAGAACTACTCATCACCTAAAACCAACCACAATGATGCATTGCACATAGAAACTTTTGTCCACAAGCACAAAGTTAGATGGGTTTTAGTAGATGGCGGAGCAGGATTGAGCATATGCTCCCTCAAACTGGTTAAGGCTTTAGGATTCTCTAATGCATGCATAGACCCGACAAAGAGTATAGTGATCAAAGCATATGACGATGAAGAACGCTCTTCACGTGGCGTTATATCTCTACCTATCAGAGTGGGACCAGTTATTGTGGACACAACTTGCCAGGTCCTGGATTTGGAACTGTGTGTGGGAAATGTTAGTATCAAAATGAAACAATAAAAACACACCAATGCAACATTAAACTAAAGAAAGCAAGATAAATTGAAATCAAAGATAACAAACAGAGCTTCTTCAGAATCGTTCCATTGTTCTCTATCTTCAATGATTCTCTGAAAGTTGTTTCTCTCAGATTGTATAAGCAAAGCTTCTTAGAATGGCAACCTGTAGAACGAGTATGCAAAGGGAGAATACTTTTCTATCCTATATGCTGGTGGAGTGAAATGCTGATACGGATATGCACAGGGGTTGTAGATTATGGATGCATCTAAAAGTATGATATGAAATGCTAATATGCTAAACTATGCTATGCTAAAAACTAAAATGCTATGAATGCTTGAAAGCTAATTGACTATAGTTTTCCTATATGAAAGCTTCTATGTTTTTCAGAGACCCGGCAGTCCCTTTTATAGATTTTTGTAGGCAAGAGCCTGGCTAGAAAAGATCAATGGATGTGAGATTGTCTGGTAATTTTGAATGGTGATAGGTGGAGAGGTTGAAAGGAAGATGGAAGATGTTGGGAGGTTGGAGAGAAGAATGGAGGCTTGTCTTCAACCCACAGGAACAAGCTTGTACAGGAACAGAGAAATTATTATTTTTGTTTTGGAAGTTTGTTTCACGGTTGTTGAAGATAATCCAATATTAAATAAATAGATTTATTTAATTTCATGTGAGTTTGATTTTTGATTTTAGGACTATAGAAGATTTAATTAAATATTTGAAATATTTAATTGTGAATAGAATTTAGAAGAATTAATTAAATATTTGAAATATTGAATTGTGAATGGAATTTTAGAAGAATTAATTAAATATTTAGAATATTTAATTGTGAATGGAATTTTGAGGATTTTTAGAAGAGAAGAATATTTAATCTTTATTTGAATAAAATATTCAAGCCAAGATTATATGATAATTAATATAAATAAATCATAATGTTTATTTAATTAATTAAGAAATGGATAAGAAAAGTGATTAAATAAACTTATTTATTTTATCAGAAATGAAAGAATGAACAATATAAATAAATTATTTAAATTTATTTATATGTAGATTGAATTCAGAGATTTAATTAATTATTAAAAATATTTAATTAATTACCAGACTATTGTGATGTGACAATTTTTAGGTGTATACAAGAACTACCATATAACATCTTGCTCGGTCATCCATGGATTCATTCCTTAAAAGTCGTTCCATCAACATATCACCAATGCCTAAAGTTTCCATTTGACGGCATGGAAGTAACCATATACAGAGACCCCGACCCTTTTCAATATTGTACCAACCTGAGGGGTATTTCTGAAAATAGAGTGCCTATTAACCAAGAAGTACTTGGCTCCTCGTCATCCAAATAAATTGACCCATCCACACTCACATCATCTTCCAAATCCGCTCCATCCATGTCTTCCACCACACCATCAACCCCCACAAACCCTAAGGCTAAATCCACTGTCAAAATCTAGGACCTCGGCTGTGGAGAGTTCAAACTACATATAGCATACAACATAACAACAATACCCAAGTCTCCAAAGGTGTATGGTCGGCCATGTTTCAAAATGGAACCCAAGGAAACTTTCAAAGTTCCACCAAAAATAGTTTTCATTAAATGGGGAGACATGAGTAATGAGGACCTTGATGACATCACAGGATGGATCTATAAGGATACTATCACACTACCCCCATTACCAATTCAAAAATATGGCAAGGGTTATGACATAATGAAGGCTAAAGGCTATGATGGTACTAGTGGCCTGGGAAGAAATAAAACTGGCCAAAGGGAGCCTATAGAGCCTTTTCAAATTCCAAATTATCTGGGATTCGGGTTTGGATCACCCGACAATGACAATCGACATACCATTGGACCTTTGAGTAAGCGAGTATATGCTTCAAAAAGTGTCGAGACCACTAAGGAAACCCTCACCGAAACTGACTCCCAAGAGTGGGAATTTGGCTCAGAACGATCCTTAAGTGACTATTGCCTTGATGATTTGTTTGTCGAACCAGGGGAACTGACCTCTGAACAAAATTTTTGGCAAACATTTAAAATTGAACAGGCACCAAATAGTCAAAGGCCCATTACCACTCTCCATGACATACAAGACCCACCATCTGACCCTCTTCAGTCCAATCTATCTGAAGTATCAGACAACATTGACAACCAGGACTCTAAGGCCTTCACCCCTTATTTTGACAACGAATATGACACTAGTGAAGGGGAATATTAGATAGATTCTGATGTAGAGTTGGATGATGATAATCTCATCTACAACATCATTGAATCAGTCTGCATGCTTTCTGCATCCTTGCCTCAATTCACCAACATTGACGATGGCATTTCCTTAGTTTACCCTGAGCTAGTCGATTGGGACCAACAAGGCCCGCCAGTCTTGGACACATTTCAGAATGATGAGGCAATTGCAAAATTTATGGGATTACGAGAGGGAATACCCAGTGGGGACCACAAGTCAAGATTCGCCATTGATTTAGACTACACAACATACTTTGGCGATATTGCTCCGTCCTCCAGTCACAAAAGTAAAAATAAAAATAAAATAAAAAATGAAACGTCTCTAGGTGAAAAACGAAAGGCACCTTTTGATAATAAAATAGTAAAAGCAAAGGACGTATCTTTGGGTGAAAACCTCTCTGAGGCACCCAAAGATGGAGGACTGGACTTTCTCCCTGTGCAATAGGAGAGATCAACTATGCTTATCGAAGACACAATAGAGGATAACATATCAACTACAGAAGATCCCAAAATGGTCCTCTTTGTTGCATCATTGACTGAAGAAGAGAGATCAGAATTTTATAAATTCTTTGCAAAATGAAAAATCAACTTCGCATGGTCCTATGTTGACGTGCCAAGATTGGACCCAGAACTGGTTCTACACCATCTGCCACTACTACCTAATGCCAAACCAGTCAAGCAGAAGTTATGCAAAATGCACCCTCAAGTTGCTCTATTGGTCAAGGTCAAGTTAAAGAAATTGCTAGACACTGGATTCATACAATCTATTGACTATGCCGAATGGATATCTAACCTGGTGCCAGTAACAAAGCCAAATGGGTTGATCTGTGTCTATACAGATTTTTGAGACCTAAATAAAGCATGCCCAAAGGATGACTTTCCTTTGTCAAACATTGACATCATAGTTGACCTCACAGCAGGATATGAGATGCTATCCATCATGGATGGTTTCTCCAGCTATAATTAGATTCACATTGCTCTTGAAGACCAGCACAAAACCACATTTACTTGCCCGTGGGGTACATACTGTTGGAATGTCATGCCATTCGGTCTCAAAAATGTAGGTGCCACATATCAAATAGCCATGACCACAATCTTTCATGACATGATGCACAAAATAATGGAAGATTATTTAGATGACCTATTGGCCAAATCAATAACCAGGAAAGATCATCTAAAGGTGTTAGACATAATTTTCAAGAGACTGGAAGAGTACAAAGTTCGGCTAAATCCTAAGAAGTGTATTTTTGGGGTCACATCGGGTAAACTCTTGGGATACATAGTTTCCCAAAGAGGCATAGAGGTCGATCCGGCAAAGGTCAAAGCCATCATAGACATGCCTCTACCCAGAGGAATCAGTGAACTCAGAACTCTACAAGGTAGGGTACAATCTATTCGGCGTTTCATAGCTCAATTGGCATACAAGTGTCACCCATTTCAATATCTATTGCACAAAGGTATCCCCTTTGTGTGGATAGATAAATGTCAGGAAGCCTTTCAGAAAATCAAAGATTACCTACTATCAATGCCATTCCTCATGCCTCCCATTCATGGAAAGCCATTGATTCTATACATCTCGACAACTAGTTCAACACTGGGGGCATTACTAGCACAGAACGACCAAGAAGAAAAGAAAGAGCTATATATTACATCAGTCGGACATTGGTTGGGTATGAACTGAACTACACACCAATTGAACGAGCTTGTCTAGCCATGGTCTTTGCAGCACAAAAGCTAAGACATTACATGTTGAGTCATCATACACAACTAGTAGCAAAGATTGACCCATTCAAATATTTGCTAAGTCGGGCAGCATTAACAGGACGTCTGGCAAAATGGGTCATGATTCTGAGCAAATATGACATTCAGTATGTCGAAAGAAAGGCTATAAAAGGACAAGCCATCGCAGACCAGCTGGCAGATGCACCTTTGCAGAGTGATCACCTGTTAGTGGTAGATTTTCCAGATGAGTCGATATTCCATACGGAACCTAAGGCACCTTGGCGACTCTACTTTGACGGATCACACACAAATCATGGCTTGGGGGCAGGAATTTTGTTCATCACCCCGCAAGGAGACTCCATTCCTAAGTCTTTCCGTATCACCTTCCCATGCACAAACAATGTGACAGAATATGAGGCACTAGTTATAGGACTAAGAATGGCAATAAAATGGAAGATTAGAGCACTACATGTCTACAGGGATTCTCAGCTTGTCATCAACCAGGTTAATGATGACTATGACACAAAGGATTAGAAGCTAATGCCTTACAAATGGATGGTTGACAGTTTCCACACATACTTTCATATGGTAACTTTTGAACAAGTTCCAAGAGCACAGAATAAAGCAGCAGATGCTATGGCTACAATAGGCTCTCTCCTTGACATACCAAGCAATTTGCCTGAGTTGGAATTTCTAATAGAGAAATTATTGGTCCCTGCCTATGACATTCCAGAGTCAAAGATGGTTTGCAAACTTTTTGGTCCCAACTCTCCCTGGTATCAGGATATTTATGACTACCTAAAATCTCAAACCCTTCCACCAAACTTGTCCAATAACCAAAGGAAGTCTTTTATCTGAAAATCTGCAAGGTATGCCATCGTCAGTAACACCCTTTACCGTCGTAGCTTTGACGACACCCTCCTTAGATGTCTCGACACTAACGAAGCACGTACAACCTTACGTGAAGTATATGATGGTATATGCGGGTCTCATTCGAGTGGTCCTACCCTAGCCAAGAAAGTAACGAGACTTGGGTATTATTGGCCGACCATTGAAAAGGATGCATTAGAATATGTCAGGACTTGTCGCAAATGTCAGATTCATAGTGATTTGATCCATGCTCCAGCACAGGAACTTCAGCCGATCACTTCTCCTTAGCCCTTCGCTCAATGGGGACTCGACCTCATGGGTAAGATTCATCCAACCTCGTCCAATGGCCACAAATTTATCATCACCATCACTGAGTATTTTACGAAGTGGATCAAAGTCATCCCTTTGACATACATAACTAGCAAGCAAATATCCAAGTTCATTCTTAACTACATCATTTGTTGGTATGGCCTTCTACAATCTATCATCACTGACAACAAAATCCATTTAAAAACCAAGACGTACATGAGTTATGTGAGCAATTTCACATCCAACACCATTTTTCATCTCCATACTACCTACAAGGAAATGGTCAAGCTGAGGCGTCAAATAAAACTATTGTCAAAATCTTTAAAAAGACTGCCAATGACGTTGGCCATGACTGGCACATACAACTTAACCCTACTCTGTGGGCTTACCGAACGAGCATTCGTACACCTACAGGAGCCACTCCATTTTCCCTAGTCTTTGGCGATGAGGCCATCTTGCCCATTGAGGTTGAAATTCCTTTGTTACGAGTCTCCCTGAAGAGTTTAACTGATGAAGAAGAGTATAGACAATCACGCTTGCATGAGCTGGAAATGCTAGAAGAAAGAAGGAAAAATTCACTGAACCATCTCCAAGCATATTAGAACCATCTTTGTCACAGCTACAATAAGAAGGTTATGGTCAGGAAGTTTGACATTGGTGACCTAGTTCTCATGCAGAACCCCAAGAACCAAGCTGACAGAGAAAAGCCAGGAAAGTTTGAACCAAATTGGTTGGGTCCCCACATTATCATATCTACTTTTGGTTCTGGAGCCTATCAGCTGGCAACTCTAGATGGAGAACAATTGACAGAGCCCATCAACAGTTTACATCTCCAAAGGTTCTATGCATAGCATCAGGGGATTGAGCTGAAAACTGTAAAATACAAAAATAAAATAAAATTGAAAAATGATAAAAAAATCATTGCCTTGATGAAAACCTGGCAAACAGGCATCTTGGCAACACCAAAAAAATGAGAAAGAGGACAAAAATAGTAAAGATAAAAATGATTCGTCCAATAGTGAAAACCTGGCAAACAGGCGCCATGCATAATCAATCATTGCTCTGCCATCTACTGTCACTTTGTCTGCCCTGGCCTAGGAAGAAAGGTATTTTTGCCATTATCACACATATCGCCACCACATTCTACCCTACCTGTCATGGTTGATAAATGATTGACATCAAGTTCTGACGACTATCCATCTGGTACACCAACAACATCCTCTCCATGTCCCTTAAAAATGGCTAAGTCTTGGACCTGACTAGGGGAAAACTTTTTATCATGTAACTACAATGGATGTCACACATGATCTCAGCAATTGGCAAAAAAGTTCTGAAAAAAGACAAAAACAAGGAAAAAAGTCCTGAAAAAAGACCAAAAACAAGGCAAAAAGTCCTAAAAAAAGACAAAAACATGGCAAAAAGTTCTGAAAAAAGACCAAAAACATCACAAAAGTCCTAAAAGACAAAAACATGGCAAAAGTCCTAGAAAGACAAAAACAAGGCAAAAAGTCCTAAAAAAAGACAAAAACATGGCAAAAAGTCCTAGAAAAAAGACAAAAACATGGCAAAAATTCCTAAAAAAGACAAAAACATCACAAAAAGTCCTGAAAAGAAAAAGACCAAAAACATCGCAAAACACCCTAAAGAAAGACCTAAAAACCATAAACGTCCTGAAGAAAACCACAACCAAACATCAGATTGCTCGAAGAATGCAAACTCAGGGTCATCTCTTGTCAAAGTCAGTCATCTCAATCAGTCTTTGTCATTTGTTCGAACTACATTGTCTCTGCACATTTGCTACATAGGCAAGACTCACATTTGAGTCCCCGAGACATTAGGTCAGTCCATTTAGGTTTTTCAAAATAAAATCATGGCACAATCTTTGGTCATCGATACAAAGTCATTGGTCGTGTCAAACTACGAGGTCTCTAAGTGTATGACGTAGGCAAGGCCATCTGTTGATTAGTCGTCGAAGCCGCACTAGGTCAGTCCATTAGGATTCATGGCACACACGTCAAAATATCTTCAAGACGAAGCGAATCACTCCCAAATGGGTAAACTCCTAAAAACAAATCATGGAAATTAGTTATTTCAATATGACAATCTCATCAACAAGTCAATCATATCATCATGACAATACCGACATATAGTCAAACACAAGTCAAACTCGGTCAAAGCAAGTCAAATCATCATAACCTGTCAAACTGTCAACTTTAGGTTAACCTTTAGATGTGTCCTTCTGAAAGATAACCTCTGTCATTCATGCCTTAGGATGTGTCCTTCCTAGGCATCGTCACTGTCATTCGACATTTTGAGGGATTTTCTGGACATCTAAGGATCACTTCCCTCGACATCAATATTTTTTAGATGTGTCCTTTTGAAGAACCAACTACATCATTTATTCCTTAGGATGTGTCCTTCCTAGGAATCATCATTATCACCATCACATGGCATTTTGACGGATCCCTTTTGACATTTAGAGATCAAATCCTTTTATCATCAACATTATTTAGGATGTGTCCTTCCTAAATTTGGCAATTTTTGACATTTGTCATCAGAGCATTATCAAAGTTTTGACACTCTGGCATCTCATCATCATCAAATTTGACATTTTGACAATAGATATCCAGACGCACTTGGCAAACACTTGAAAATTGTCTTTTGGTTTTTTATTATGTTTTTAGTTTTTCAGCGAGATCCCACTAAACAAGATTTAGAGAAGCAACGATGTATCATGATGATTGACACGCATGACTACTAGTTTCTTAGCTAGGTCTTGATTCTAGGATTTAGAAAAACAACGACATATCATGGTAAGGGCTCTATTTTTGTATTTCAACAATCATGCCGCTAGTTTCTCTAGGATGCCCTGGAAATAAGATTTAGAGAAGCAACGACGTTTCATGAATTGTCCTTGTCTTTTTCTGCTTGTGGTTGATTATGAAAAAAAGACTGGGGCAATCACACTCTTAGTATGAGTCATGATCATCCATGTCTGTGACTGCTTGTCTTACATGATGGTACAACCTTGCACACCTTGATCTATGTCATATCATGGTGTTTGTTGGCCATTACAATAGTCTGCCCAATGATGATTAAGAGCAATAAATATTAAAGTCCTACAGTAAAGCTTTGAAGGATTTGGTCTAGGAATTAACATGCATCTTCTTCGGTCTGGTCATCTTCTCTTCTTTGGTCTAGTCATCTTCTCTTGTCCATCTCATGATGATATCCTGTGACATCCAAAAACATAAGTGCATCCATGATCATATAAACATTGCATTAGGTCCATACATACATCATCCATAGCATTAAATCATATACATAATCACAAACATTGCATTAACATTATCATCAACATTGCATCCATTTACTAAATAAATTATGCACATCATTATCATCATCATCTCATATAAGTAAGCATTACATCATCATGGCATCAAAATCATAAATAAGAATCATAGGACCTACATGATACATCATAAATCAACATCATACATCACATATATGATAATGCATTAAATCAAAGAACATCACATAACACACATGTAGGCTGCATCAAAACTGCATCATCATATAATATCATCTCAAAAAGGTACAATGTCATAGGATAAAGTCAAGAGATATCCCAAAAATAGAGCTCGCAGGCTCAATAATATATACATAATGTGTCATAATAACAAAAATGCCCCTAAGGTAGACTCTCATCATCCCCTCGGGGTGAAGAATGTGGTGGCTGCAACTCTGAAACTGGCACTAAAACAATAGGCAGACCTGTGGCAACCTCTGCCTGTGCCACTAATGGAACTGAGAATGAAGGCGTCATCTCCATAGTAATAGACACCTGTGACATCACTGCTTCCTGACTCTGAGAAGTAGATGGATCAACCACTGGTGGCTGTCCCTATGCTAACCTCTGCACTGAACCAGTCAACCCATGACTATGGCTCAAATGGTGACTCAGGGTGTGCCTACGTTAGTGGTGTGACCTATGCCCTGACGTGTGCCCTATCGAGGTAGACCCTCCGACACTGGTGTGACTCCTGCTGCCACTGGCACTGCCTAATCTATGGCTACTGCTTGTCCTTGTCTATGACCGTGACAAGGTAGGATCCTGTCACTTAGGTGGCACTGCCTACTCATACAATGTCCTATACTATCCCAATCTCATGCTCACCCTAGCCAAATCGCGAGCCATATCCCCTGCAAGCCCTATACATAATGCCACAAATTGTGTGCACCACTGGGCCGAGACCTGCTGGTGGATCACTGCCTGATCCCGCTCTACCTGAGCTACCTCTAACTCTAACTACAATGATCTGACCTGGGCCATGCTCTCATCCAGTCTTCGCTATAAATCAGCCACCCTCTGATATGTTGTGGCATCCTGGGGCAATCCTGAGGAGGATGGTATCTCCTCCTCTCCCTCCACCATTCGCCATCTGAGGAGTCTCTTGGTCTCATCCATGGCATCATCCTCATCATCATCATTGTCGACCATATCCTCTGCCATCGCCACGTCCTTCTCATGTCTCTCCTCCTCGACCACATCCTTCGTATGTCTCTCCTCAGCCACCTCCTCCTCTTGTCTCTCCACATCCACCTCCCCCTGTTGTCTCCCCACCTCCACCTCCTCCTCCTATCTCTCCTCACCCTCTCCCTCCTATCAGGGCTGCTCCTCTCTCTCCCCCTCCTTGCCAACCTCAGGGATAGCATCTAATGCTACCCTCGCCACACATGGGTGCACCCTTTGGACCTGTCTCTAACCATCTCATCGTCGCCTCCAGACGTCTCCACCATCATCTCCACCCCTGTCTCCATCTCTACCTTCGTCTCCACCCCAGCCTCCATCTCTGCCTCCATCCCTACTTTTGTCCCGGCCTCCATCTCTCCCCCTGCCTCTGCCCCTATTACCATCCCTACCACCTTGCTTGTCCCTCGACACACGAGGTATCACTGACCGTCTGTCCACTGGTGCTGGCCCATCTGGATTTGTCAATGGCACTGGTCTGTGTGCCTACCACCATAAATCGTAATCTACTATAGTCTTGGGATTGGCTACTCCACCCCTCCATCTCCATGCCTAGGCTCCTAGCCCATCAATTTGCTGCTCTATGAAGGCCACTGGGATGGCTGGTCCCCAAGCATACTCTCTGGATGACTGGGCATACTCGGTTGTCCTTGCAGGTACACCCTGCTACTCTCCAAACTGCCTAAGGACATGCTGCGGAAAATACATCTTGATAATTAGTGAGGTCTGCATGGTCCTCCCAATCAAATATCTATATTGTCTACAAAGGCTTAGGTGGTCGTCCTCATCATCCCACTGCTCGCAGTCTTTGTACGGTCTCCAAATAAAAGACACCATCGTGTCAATCCTGTGCCGCCACCAACCTGTCTCGCCCATCTGGGTCTGTTGTAAAGCACCAGCGTAATAATAGGCATAGGGCATCCCCTCAACCAATTTTGGTCTATGAATGGGAGGATGAAATATAGCAATGTGCTCCCAAGCCCAAATCATCATCAAAGTAGTCCCGCACGAGATACTCTCTGCTCTCCTGTAAGCAACGTCATGCAACTGATGGTAGAGTGTCCCCAGTAAATAGGGACCCCAAGAATAAACTGTTCTCTCACATCTCATACCAACTAGGACATCTCCCTAGCCAATAGGGAATCTGTGTCCCCGATGGTCGGGAATCAAAATACCCCCAATCAAGGTCGTAAGGAATGCATCAAAGCGACCATAGTGCTCCGCCATGAACTCCCATCTGATCTCATATCCCTGGATGCCCAGTCCTGCACCCTCATTTTGATAGTACGCTTGGAAAGTCTACTCACCATGGCGAGGGTCGTAGATGATCTGCTCCCCTTGAATCGGCACTCGCAAAATCCAGTAGACATCCTCCAAAGTAATAGTGGCCTCACCTGTTGGCAGGTGGAAGGAGCAGGTCTCTGAATGCCAATGCTTACACAATGCAGTCAGTAATCCCCTATTTGCCCGAATGGGGAGCATATAAGCAACATAGAACAATCCCAGTCGCATCAACCGATGCCGCTCTCACGGGCTCAACTGGTCAGCAAACCGAAATGTCATTGATCTGCTCTCTCATGTGTAAATCGGGGCAAGCTGCCTCTGCAAAAATCCAAACAAGTCATTGATACCTTTTGCACAAACTGTCAGTATTATCAAAAGCATTTAAAGTTACACAAATATCAAAATCAACCCTGGTCAAAGTCAAAATCAAATGCGTCGCAAAACATCAATTACGTCATTCCGTACTTCAAATACGTTGTAAAATGGAAATTGCATCATTTGGTTGCTCAAGTGCATTGCATGATCACATGTGTGTCATGAAATTTGACACTTGCATTGCATAAACGTGAATGTGTCGCTTAATCGCAATTGCGTGGCGGACACAAGCGAATGCGTCGTAATTTTTTGATTGCGGCTTTCTACTTGGTAATTGCGACTCAGAAAGGCATTTGCATCGCAAAATTTTGAAAATGTGGCACACAACCGCAGCCCCCTCTTATTTGGCATTACACTTGTGTCGTGATGCAACAAATGCGTCGAACATGATGGCGAATGTGTCGAACACAAATGCATATGTGTCGCGGCGCATTTGTTATTTGCCCTAGAGACCTAATTATGACACACAAAAAAAAAAAAATTACAAAGGAGGATAGGGGTACATACCACTGGCTCTGAACCCTCTGGTTGCCTGAATGTTCGCACGATCTCCCCGCGATGCTCTGTGACTAGAATCACCATCCTTGCTGCACTCCTTTTCGCTCTGAGCTCAAGAAATTTGTAGAGTAAATAGTGGAAGTGAGTCGACTTTTACCCCTTTGTCAACCTATTTATAAAGTCAAAATGACATTTGTCAACTAGGTTATTACTGGAGGGTCATTTGACCAAGTTTGACCACCTCGTTGGCTGCCTTAAACATGTCATAATTCAAAACTGATTGTGTCGTTGTTCTTCTAGTCATCAAATTGACTTATTGGGACCCTTTACAAAAAAATTTGCTGCCGACCCAAAATTTGAAAAATTTCCCGAGGGGGCAATGATACTCCATACCTTCATTGGGGCATGACTTTGACTTATTTTCTTTGTCACAATGCGACATGCTACATTATGACAAAGAGGGGAAAAATGTAGACACCTAGAAATGACCTAGGCCTGCAAGCTTCATTTTTACCACTTTCGTCCTGGCATAATTATGACATTTAACTATGTCTTTGGTCCACATTCGACTATTGATTAAATAATTCATAATTATTTAATTAATTCATGTCCTTTATTCTTCATGATTATTAAATAAATAAATTTTATTTTTTTATTAAATATGTCATTAATTGTCTAAGTCTTCCCTTAATTAAATAAATTTCTTAATTTATTTAGTTGCCTTCTATTCACTTTATTCTTCTTGATTATTAAATAAATAAGTTTTTATTTATTTATTTAATATGTCACTAATTGTCATAATTAAATGAATTAATTTATTTATTTAATTATTAGTCTTATCTCCTAAATTAAATAATTAAATTTAATTATTTAATTGCCAAATTAATATTCCTCTCATTTTAAATAAATTAAATTATTTAAAATGTCATCTCATTCTTAACTGTCAGCTCATTATGGTAAATAATCCAAAAATTGATTATTTATTATTTCACAAAGTTAACATTTGGAATTAATTTAATTCCAAATTGGTAACTTTCCTCTGGAAATCAAGTGATCGAGCAAGTTCTTCACCCTTCCAAAACTAATCTTCAGTCCGGTCTTTATCTTCTTCATTTTTGAAAATCTTTATTTTTGAATTAATTTCCTCATTTATTCTCCACCGCCGATCTGATTATCTGAGATGACATCTTGACCACTCGATTAATGATTTTTCCCTAACCCTAATTAGGGATTCTCATATTTAATCTGGACCTCTGGTTTTAGGTTTTGGTCAGAATTAAATCTCACCCATCCATTCAAAATGGAATTTTCTATAAAATGCCATTTTCCTCTCACTTTTTGATTACACGCAGACACATACACATATCCACTTCATGCACTTTCACACTTGCATGCTTAAGACTTTTCATAGCAATTGTTAGCATATTTCATTGAGTTTTGACATCTTTAGGCATAGAAATTCTTAGTCATTTAGGCATAGGCTTTAGACATGTGATCAAATCCTTCAAAGCTTGGTGTAGGACTTCGTCAAGGCT
Source organism: Sequoia sempervirens (assembly GCA_007258455.2). NCBI lineage: Eukaryota > Viridiplantae > Streptophyta > Pinopsida > Cupressales > Cupressaceae > Sequoia > Sequoia sempervirens. The sequence goes on along the minus strand of VDFB02193867.1, from coordinate 263,980,001 downwards.
TGCTTGCACAACGAATCTGAGGGCAACACATCAACCAGCAAGTAAGGTGTTACAAAAGTGAATCATGGAGGTCTCGATGGTTAACTGGTATAATCATTCTTTTTTTTACTTCCATTGTGTTTTGTAATTGCTTTGGGTTTATGCTTTTAATTCATTTGAATCTAAACCTAAAAGAAATCCTCAGTTACAATTAAAATAATTATTTAATTATAGTGGAAAGTGGACAAAAATAAAATAAATAGGAATTTATTTAATTTTAGAAAGAAAAGGACTTAATTAGTGACGTAATTAAATAAATAAAATTTATTTAATTAATTAAGGAGGAATAAAGGTAAAAAATGAATTAATTAAATAATTAAAATTATTTAATTAATAGAATAATTATGACTTTAGAAAATATTATTTAATTATCAAAGACAAAAGGGGAAATGATGGAGAATTTAGAAATCACAAGCTTGGGACAATTTTTAGTGTCTACATACACTATGGCGAATGTAGACTTGGTAAAGGTAGGGATTGATGACCGGAGGTCACCTACCAAAAAGGAGAAGGAATTCCTCCATTGTCATGCAACCATCCTCCGGGCTAGAAATTACTTGGTAATATTGAGTCAGACTATGAATAATATGCGGATGAAATTCTCCAAATTGACTCAAATGGGTTTTCCTTCCCCCTTTCTCTCTAACGATTCAGTGCCCACGATGAAGTACATTGCAACAAATATTGAGGAAAAGTAGTGGGATCTATCTACTTTCCAATGATTCAGTCAGCCTCCCACAATAATGGACATTGAAAGCGCCACCCATCAGATAGTGCGACTTCTTTTTCAACTTGAGTCTGGGACATGGATCTCTATGGAGCTATCATTCAAAGAAATTATTGATCTACATGAGGCGCAAGAGAATTTTTCCACCTTATCGATGCCATATGAGGTTGACAGGTTGCCTCTACAAACCACACTTTCAAAGCTCTAATAGTTGCCCAATGGATAAGGGTCTAGTCTTCGAACCAAAAATTTTGAGTTCCCATTCTGTAGGTGAAATTGCCTTATAGTTTCCAAAAGCTATGGATTTAAAAGCCCTTAAAGCTCCCTTCAAGCTGGTGTTGTTGGTTTTGTATGGTCCAGGCCCGCACTTCACATATTTGCATATTTTTAGGCTTCATTATGGTAGCATCTTTGTCTGCTTGTGCCATGTGTTAGTCGTGCATACCTTTGAAATTTTTCTTCCCTTGCTTCTCCTTCAAGCTCTATGCTTTCCCCACATGTATGCAGTGCATGCCTTTGGGGATCCTCTCTCCTTCATTTCTCCTCTGAGCTCCGCCCACATGCCACATTGCATCCTATTGTGGGCACCTTTTTGGGAAAGCCCCGCAATCAAAACTTAATGTATTCATTGCACCACATGTCTTATCAGTGGGGATAGGATGAATGAATGTGAAGCCTCGTCGATGCACTGCATGTCCTAGCCAACTTTGTGGGTTGGTGACATGTGTCATCTAGAGATTACTATTGCTTTCATTTTCGAACTACATTCATCATTGCTAGAGGGTGCATTTTGTTTGAGGCAACTGAATACCATGTTTCATAATCTTTCTATTGCAACGGTCTTTGAGAATCATTGTGACGGGTAGCAAATCCTATGCCTGGGAAATATTTTTGGTTATTGACTTTCAAGTAGTGGAGAGATCTATATATACTGCTTCAACTCTCTAAAAAAGGGTTTGAAAATGACAAAAAAAGTGAAAAAGACTATAGGCCTTTATATTTTTTTTAATTATTGTATTAAGACTCACAGACCATGCCATTTTGTTTGGCCTCTTTGTTTCTTAGTTAAATTGATAAGACATTATACTATGTTGTTTATTGTACTGAGTAGTTTATCTATAAAACTTCTATAGTTTCAATATAAATTTTCTGATTCAAATCATGTCTTGAACTCTTCTTGTCCAGTGAATGCATATGGAAGTTATGTTATGTTATTTGATGAACTTCTTGGGTTTTTATCTATTCTTTCTATTATTTTTGAACATGTAGATTGTTGAATAGGCCCTTAAATCTCATTTGAAGGGAAGATTTCTTGTGCGTACTTACATCTTGGTGCATCGCCTTAGATTATACTTTATTTTATATATCTTTTTATTTTTATTTTTCCTTTTATACAGGAAGATCCATCTTCTTTAAAACCTGGAGGTCGCTTAGTTTAGCACAATTGGTCCCCCCATTAACTGAGTTTCCCATAAGGCTATTTTCCTAGCAATTTTAGGCATCAACACTTTGTTTGAGTTAGTTTTTTATCTTGGTTTATTGGTTTTTTATTTTATTCTAACCAACGAGCAATAGCACGACATCTATGCCTACACTCTTTATCATTTTAGTTTCTTCTTGCATGGTATTCAAGTTGTGATGGTGTAGGAACAGGTTTATCAACCATTGGTTGCCTTTCTTCCCGCAAGGGAGGAACAAAAGGAATCATTAAGGGTTCAAAATCTATTGTCTCTTTAGGTATATAAACTTGTTTGATCTTAGGAGGCACCAAAGGATTTGTATTGTTATCTCATGTTCCCTTGTAGGAAATGGGTGGGTAAATTGTGTTGGACTTGTCTTGGTTACACATAAGGGATTTTGGTTCAAGCATTGGTTCATCAGTGATAGGTTGGGAGGAGAAAAAATCATGGACTCAGGAATATTGTTAAGAGATAATTTTTCTATGCACTTTTCCTTGAACCTTTTATAGGATTTGAAAAATAATATTTCATGAGGCTTTACAGGTTCCATAGATTTGAGCCAAAATAAATCCAATGAAAAATTTCTATGAGAAGACAGGATTAAAACCACTATGATGAATAGTAAAAAAATTGTTGCCAAATGGAAATTTCAAGAATTTATGAACTACCGATGGGACAAAATTCATGGAGTGTAGCCATGGATAGCTTAACTTCACACAAAATTTATCCAACATCAAGATGATAGAGAATGATCCATTTAATTTCTTTAGTCCAACTTTTAATGGGAGAGTGATAAAACCTATCATAGGGTGACCAAAGCCATCATGTGTTTTGATCCATGCTTTCAATTGTCCATAATAATCTTTGTAAATTTCATGCACAAATAATAATTCCTTAGTGATAAAATTCTCTACACATACATGATCAATTAATATCCCATTTGTAGGCTTGTCATTGATTCTTCCAGCTATGTAAAGAGGACCATTGAGTGCATGTTTAAGTATATCACTATGTGAGAAAGAAATCTCCATAGACAAGTTGGCTTGTCCCTTACAAGGTTTAACATCAATGAATCCAACCATGTGGTATGTATAATTGAAGAAGATATTTGTGATTTTCATATCTAAAAAATGATAATTTACTAATTTTTAATTGCAAGGACCTAAAAATTATTATTTTGAAATGCCAATTTTGATTTTAAATAATGATTTTTTTCTCACTAATTGAACTAGATGCAAAAAATTACAAAAAGTGTAATTCCTAAAACTGAAACAAAGATTTGCAGATACAACAGAGGAAAGTAGACATACATTGATAAATATAGCAAAAATTTAGAAAATTCCCTATACAAGGACAAGTTCGCCCTAAGATGATTGTGTCTGTAGACAAGGATCTGAGAAATTAATTTTTGAGTGTTTAATTTGATATTTAAGATCACTATTCCTAGTTGGAAAAACATTCTTCAATCACAAAATTTTCATAAATTGAGATGAAATGAAAATGCAACTTTGTGACAATGTATGAACAAAATGAAAACTTTTTTTAATGTAATTTTTTATGTAATTTTGATCTAAATGACTAAAACACACTTTTATGTAATCTAATATGAAAAAATTATGCAATGTTTTTGGATTTATATGAATTTGAATTATGCAAATATACAAATTGTAACCCTACATGCAATAAAAAATTAGATAATGCAAAACCTAAATCTAGGGTTTCAATGATCCCCAAATCAAAAAAATTGTATGATGCCAGGTTCACCAAAATGAAAAGATGTGAAAAGGGGGGAGTCCCAAAAAAATAGGGTGTCATAGGTCCTTCATGTACAAAGAACTAAGGAACTAAAGATATCCCTCTTCCCATAATTTCATCAAACCTAAGAGATTGCAAGGTGTAGAGATTGACTATCAACCCTAAGGTGAGCTAATCAAACTTGAATTTGTAGGTTCTTTAGGATAATAGGATTTGGAACTAGATGGAAATGATTTGATGAAACTAAACCTGGTGAAAAATAAGACCTAAATGATAAAATGAAAGATCTCAAAGCTACAAAAATCTAATTGATGGTTTGCAAGAATATTTGAGAAGGACCTAGACACATGCACCTATCATTAAAATTTGGTTATGAGCATTGTTTAAGGACAGGTTCACCTTAGGGCGAATGGGTCTTGGGTAGGGTGTCCAAAAAATGCTTTGACAATCCTCCATTGTTGGGTCTTAGCTATAGTTTGACATAGTTCCCAGTGTCAGAAAGTTGGGAACAAAATCTATAATTGAGTTTATGTGGCTTGACAATAATGGTGACAACTTATGCAAAGTTGCAAAATTTCTCTTTGAGATCCTTTTACTACTTTCACTTGTAAATCTACACATACAAAGATAGGAAAGATTTTTTTTTTTTGAATGGGGGTTTTCCTTAGTCAAACACCATGTTTGGTAATTAAATCTTGATAGCTAATGATACTAAAAATTGATAAATGGAAGGAATGATGAATGGAAAATTTCTTGCTACAACTCACCAAACCTTTAATTGCTTCCCTTAGAGGACTTAAATCAAACACATCACTCCAATGTATCAGATCTTTCTTTTCTTTATTTTTTGGATATTTGAATGCTTGGATGCTTTAGGATCAATAATGAATATTAGCCTTCACAAGATTTAATAAACACACATAAGATTGAAAATGATGATAGGATCTTGAATGCTGCAACAAATGACTGATAAATCTACTCTTGAATGCTCTTGACAATAATATTTGCTTATATGAAGTCTCCAAAAGGTGTGTTAGATCTTTTTAGATTTGAATTGATAAAAATACTATGTGTTTATAGGTGTTTATATAATTCCCCAAAAATTAGATTCTATAAGATGAGAATTACATATGAATTTGAATCATTAAAATACCACCAAAAAAATATTAGAATTTAAGATCTAGGACTTAAGGAGAACCCATTTTCCCTTGGGCGAATGAGTCCTAGCCCAAAAGTCCAAGACACACTCATTTTCGGGTGATTAAAATATTAATTGCATTAATTAAATATAGGTTTCCCTTTTGGAAAATGAGAAAAATAGGACTTTGGAATGCATAATTTTGAAAATTAGGATCATAATTAAGTCTAATTAATTAAGAGATCCAAACATAGTGTGAAATTGTAAAGGTATACAATTTCCTACACTACATAAATGTTTTAGATTACTCATAAAATTAAATTAAATAATAATATTTAATTAGATGTGTGATAAAGACATGTTGATTAATTTTCCAATTCTTTGAAATGTTAAGATAAATATTTTTGAATAAGTATTTTTTTGTATTTATTACATTAGGTTAATTTTTACAAATACGGAATTTATTTTTAACATTGTGAATTTGAATACATTTATAGATTTGAATTGTGCACATATATTTGAAATAAATTATCTTAGAAATTGGAGCTTGTTTGTCTTGATATTTTTACCCAAACCTACAAAAGGGTATTATCGATTAATATCCTTTAGAAGATTACTTATTAAGAGTCTATGCAACCAAGGATATGTAATGAAGCAAGGGATAGCATAATCAAGTTCATATGCTAATCTTGAGAGAAGTGCACAAAAAAATTTCACATATGGTCTAAAACACTTTTCTAAAATAGAGAAATTCCTAAATCAACAATATAGACAATAAACACATTAACCAATTTTATGTGGGGAAAACATTTCAAGAGAAAAAATTGTGAGAGAGGGGGACAAACCATGTCAAGGCTTCAAGTCACAAAGAGCCAAGAGCAGAGGGCTTCCTTAACTTAGCTCACTCTAAAAAGATAGGGATCAAGAATGAAGAGCACTATGTAGTATTTTTGTTACTCTTCAGACCCAAACTTTAGGTTTACATTAGGTGAGCTGGTTTTTGGAGTTAGTACTAAACCTCATAAAACTCTTTGTCTAAGGATGGTAGCACGGTTTTGGGATGACAATGCGACATGCTGGCATCCATACGACCATAAAACACAAAATACAATAAAAACTACCTAAAAACTAATTGACAACCTAGCTAGTTGATTTTGACAGGAAAAAATGAATAAGAAAGTACAAGAAATAGAGACGAAGATGATAAAGCAAGTAAATAAAGGCTATGGTGATGAAGATGATCTCACAAAAGTTCCATTTCACCAGCTAGCCCCATGCGTACATATACCTACACACAAACAAGAAGGGGGAAATTGTTGGGGCTATATAGGGGCCTGCCTCGGTCATACCCCCATTTTGGTGTTTCCACCTCCATGGACAACCAAAAAGCAATGAATTAGAATATGCAATAAAGGAAAGTAGAAAGAAAGGAATATTTTTATGAAAACTACAAATTAATATGCTACTCTATCAAATCACAAAGGATAGGAGTGAAGCATTACCACCTCCGCCCAAAATCTCACTATCCAATGGAGGAGAATGCAAGGTATGGACTTGCCAAAGTAACCACGACCATAGTGATGATGAAGGGAGGTCTCGTAAGACTCCAAGCCAACACTTCTATGGATGCATCATACTTGCAATATGGAGTTGATGGAGCTTCAAAGTTGTTGCAATGTTCACAAAATGAAGTGCTAAAATGTTGGAGTGAATAAGAATATGAAGAAGATTGCTAGAGGATGTGAATGAAGGATGAAATGAAGTGAGAATGAATCTTTTTGAAAGTGAGATGAGAAGGAATAAGAAATTTTTGGGTCAGTTGGTCAAAGAGGGACATTACAATTTGGTCCCAATTGGGTGTGTAATTCCTTTTCCAACTTTAGATGTAGGAATCCGTTAGGGATGACATCGTGACACACAAACATCCATGCATCGCACATTTTTCTACAAAAAATATTCTCTCACCAACATACAAGACAAATTCCAAGTGGTAGGAAGGCAGGTGGGTAATGTGGAATTTCGCCATCGAATTTGATTTTCTAAGGTGAGGGTATAAGAAATGGGAATTTATACAAGGGCTGCATATTTTCTCCTATACATTTTTCCCCCACTTTAGCAAGCGCACATATTGATGAGCGTTTGGGAAAGTAGATCAAAGAGTTAGTAGGGTTAGAAATGTATACCTGAACCATTGAGGAAGCATATCATGATCCGATGAACTCAAAAGCATAGGGTAGGCAAAGGACTCCACATGTACTCTCCCTGGGGAGTTACGAACAAAAGGACTCCATAGCTCTACAAAACTATGAAATTGTACAAAGTACACTGAAGGCCCTTAGACTAACGATGGATAAATCCCTCAAGATGAAAGTTTCTTACAAGCCCACAGAACTGCTAGAAGGCAACACCCTAGTTCTCTCTCAAAGCCCAATGAAAGGGGACTCCACAGAGTCATACTGGAAAGTGGCTTCATAGGTGCACCTATTAATCTACAGATAGAACATGCCAAGAAACACAAAGTAGTCATGCAAGAAAACAGACAATCACAAAGAAAGTCAACAAATTGAAAGGATTTCAAAGGGGTGCCTTGGGAAATTGATGTGAAGAGGCATCCAATCAAGGGACGTGTCGTTTGGAAGTGTGAAAGAGATGTTTTTCTCTCAAATCAATTCATCATCAAGGAATCATTTTGAAAGATGTTCACATCATCAAGAAATTTGAAAGGAAGAAGATGCCCCCTTGTGAGGGGAAGGTCGAGGATTCTCCCACCTTGAAGGAAATTTCTCATGTTCTTTCTTTGTGAATCCATGATGAAGGAAACACGTTCTGTTAGGGGTCCAAGTTGAGAATGTGATTCTTGAAAAAAGCTTGCAAGAACTTTTGGGAAAAGATTCATTAACAACGAATGTGTTTTTTGAAAATCGAAACATTGTGAAAGGAACGTTGTCACACATTCAAGGGAGAACTCAAGAAAATAAGAGAGAAAGATAAAAGAGCAAAGAGAAATATCAAGAACAAGAGACACGTGGGTGATCTGATATTTTAGGGTCATAGCTACTCATAAATATATACAAGTATAATAATAGTATATAAATGAATTATCATCAACACCCTATTATATTAGGCCATGTGAATAATGCATGAGAAGAAAAAGTAAAAATAAAAAATTGGGTCGTCAACATGGAAGGGAAGCCTAAATTCCCCCAACACTTTGCATCGTCCCCAATTTATTGAAAATAAAAACACATAATAGAGGAAGAATGATGATACAAATAGAAGAATTTTTATGACACAAAAATCACTCCTATATCCAAGCACCAACAAGGGTGACAAGGTTCATCTAGGAACAAATAACGCAAGCACATGGGAACATATTATGATATACACACATCTAATCTAAAGATAAAGAAGGGGCCTCCCCCTAGCACTCATTGACCAAGAGGTCATTTGCTTCCCAATCTAGATCATTGTAAGGGGAAGGTGAATGATCCTACAGTGGTGGAATATTAAGGGGAGGTGATTCTTGTTGGAAGAATGAAGAAGAACATCTTATTTTGTTGTTTTGTGTTTTCATTTATGTCACCATGTTATATTAGTTGCAACTGCAAGATTATGTCTGAATTTGATCCAATATTCTAGACCGGTATCTGAATCAGTATGAAACTTACATCCTTTGATATTTTTGTCCACAATCATTTGTTGTTGATTATTGTTTCTTGTAGTTTTGGAAGTTAGTGTATGGATGTTGGGAGCACATACATTCAAAATCTCACGTATTTAGATGCTCGTATGGTGTATTGACATTATTTTATTAATTGCAATTTTGCTATTAAGTCTATCTTTGGCCGACCTAATGGATAGATGATACAATGGTGAATTAACTTTGTTATGTAGATGTATGTGTGACCTATATTAGGTCCAAGCTGACATGATGTAGCATGTTGAGCATTTGAATTGTTTTTGGAAAGATTTTGTGAAAGCCTAAAGCCAACAATTGGTATTTTTGATGAATAAGAGTTGCATCTAATTAGGTTGACCTAATTGATGCTTGCAAATGGATTGGATACATATATTGTAATTTTTTTGAAGATTGGTATAGATGATAGAGTAGTGAATGCGAATGTGAAGAAGTGAAAATATGATGAAGTGTGTCAAGTAAGTTTACTGAGCTTCATTGGAACTAAATCAACACTTGTTAGGTGTACATTATCAGTTCATTTTCTGGCTATAAGCCATTTTTTCATTGTAATTCTATAGGTAGTGAGCCTCTAATTTTGGACAATGAGTCCTGGCAGTGAGCCACCCCATTTTTGTAATATCTTATAACTAGTTATACTATATTGTGAGCTAACACTCACCATGGTTTTTCCACATAAAAATATTGGTGTTCATGTCTTTTTTGATTTCATGTTTTGTTAATGCTCTTATTTATCTTCACTATTATATGCATCAAAGTTATTGGATGGTATTTTTTTAGTAAGTTTAAGAAGATATTGATTCCCCCCCCCTCTCAGTATCTTGGACACTCAAAAATTGGTATCAAAGCTTGCTTCCTCTAGAAAATCCTAACGGCTTGAGGGAGATCCTAAAGATGGGACAAATGAATGATAAAGAAGAGCTTCGGGCTGCACTTGAGGATCTCGAAAAAGTTGAAAGTGAAAAAAAATATTTGAAAGAAAATCTTGAAAATACAAATGAATGTGTCCAAAAATTAAAAGAGCAATTAAAGAAGTTCAAAGAAAGGCATAGGGAAGTAACTAATCAGTTGAATTAGGCTAATGAAGAAATTATTGGTTTGAAGGTACAAGTAGAAGAGAAGAAAAGAATTGAAGAATGTCTAAATAAAATAGTGCAAAACAAATCTGATGAGTGAACTAAGCTTGAACAAGAAGTGGTGAATCTGAAAGTAGATCTGGAGAAAGTGAATCTTTGTGAAAATAATTTTAAATCTAGCTCAAAAAAGCTTGATGAGTTGATTTTAGGGAAGAAACAAGTAAAGACAAAGGTGGCTTGGGAATGGAAGGAGGTGAAAAATCTAAGGATAATCAAAAGACTTAGAATAAAGGAAAGAAGAAAATAAATTCAAGGAACTTTGCTAGGAGACCACCTGTGAGACAGCCTAATGCACAAAGGTATCCATCCTTCAATGGTATTTTTTATTCATGTAACAATTTTGGTCACAGAGAAATATAATTTAGGAGTAGGATGAATCAGTTTCCTAGTTCCTTCTCTAGTCAATATTTTACATTCAAAAGAATTATAAATAGAGCTAATGAATGTAAAAGTTAGATGGTGAATTGGTCTAATGGAGGAAGAATAAATCAATCCTTTAATGGCTATTGTTATACATGCAAAAAATTTGGACACAAAGCTAATCAATGTAGATCAAGGGTTAATGAAAGTCTAACAAATCATAAAAGTGTTGTCTGCTACAATTGCAACAAACTAGGACATATCTCAAGAGTTTGCAGAAGCAAAAAGGGTAAGCAGACTAATCTAGTATAAAATAGTGAACATGTGAAGAAAGTTGATAAGAATGAGATTAAGAAAGAAATGAATAAGATTTAGAGGAAGGAAGAAGAGCCTGAGATGAAAAATGTGTTTGTGCCCTCATTTGGTACAAACAATTCCTCTGGGAATCAGACCTAGATAGGTCTTAGGGGGAGCTTTAACAGAAAATTGTTCGAACCCCCTAATGTTTGGCATTTCAATATATGGCACGAAGATATGTTGTAAGAAATGGTTAGTTAAAGGCTATGCAAATGGAACTTGAAGAATATATGAAGGAATTGTTAGAAAACCAAGATCACCTGCATGCAAGATGGATACCTGCCACATGCAAAAGATATGAAGAACCAAAGAAAATGTTCTCTAAACCTCAAAGTGTAAAATGCATTAAGAGAATCAATTATTACAAAGCGATCAATCCTTATGAAGGAGATCAAGAAACCCTAAATGAAACCCTACTGTGCACACTTAATAATTAATAATTAATTAATTATTAATGTGCCTAAGTTTAACTTAAGTAACAAAGAGAAATAAGTGACTTAATTAATTAATCAATATGATATAATTAATTAAGCATAATAACTTATTACTCTAACACCCCCCCTTAAGATGAACTTAGGAAGAAGCTAAAACACTAGAATAAGATGCATGAAAGCAAAGATGGGTCCCAACAACTAGGCCTGATTAGGTACCCATTTACAAATGCAAGAAAGGAGTAGAGAAAGAAAAACCCAGTGGGACAAAACCCCCCTACAATGAGATGACATGCTGCAAAGAAGCACTGGAAGAACTCTGTAGAGTAACACTGGAACTGCAATCCGACAAGCAAGGAAAGATACCTCTGTTTACAACTAAAACCAAAACTAGAATCAAAATAATGTGATAGCAAACCCGATGCCACAGAACACTCGAAAACTCCAAATGGGAAAAATCCTGGAATCTATGAAGCAGCAAGCAATTATTGAATGATATATTACTGAAAATGAAGTGCAAAGATGCAAGATACACTCTCCCAACTGCCAAAACATCCAGGTAATCGCCAAACAACCCATCAGGAAAAATATGGACTAAGTGATAAACCTGGGATAGATACAAAAAAAGTGCATGGAAAGCAACATGGAGCTCCTCAATACCTTTTCGACGCTTCAAACAAGGTGAAAAACGAAGATCTTGGCAAAAAGTTATGAGCTCGAAAGCCCAAAAACAACATTTGACTTCAAACAGAAATAAATTCAGGAAAAAAGTAAAATACTAAAAAATAAATAGCACTACTAGAAAGTGCTCAGAACCAGCTTTCTGGCAATATCTTGTTTGCTCGATTTCGATACCGTATGCCAAAGTTATGACCAAAAGAAAAAAACTACTCCTTTAGGAAAAAATTAGGGCTAGGAGGGGCAAAGAGGGGCTGGCCATACGCTGACGTCATGCTGACATCATCAGTTCACGAGCTTAAAATTGACGACCATCTGGCCGTCGCTGCAAAAATTTGGTCCCTATGCAAAATGAAATTTTTTTTGGCCCCTAGTCCTGTGGGCGACCAGGGGCTGGCGGGCTGGTGGGCTGGTGTAGGGGCGGAGCCACTAGTTCTCCATGTGGCTGGGGGCTGAGCGCAGAGGCCCGCGGGGACTGCACAGATAGGTGGAGGGTTCCAATGAAAGGCTCCTAGAGCTCAATATGCCCGATGCTTGGGCTTAGCCGGTCGACGGGTGCTGGACTCTAGCGGCTGGTCACTAATGTGACCAGAGGTTTGCATAGATGGCCCGCGGGGGTGGAAAACTAGTTGGTGGTGGGTCGGCGGAATCCGCCAGTGGCGGTGCTATTTGGGTGGCCGCCCAGTGGCCGCCGGGTGGCGGACCCCTTTACTCTACAAGCGCTGGCCCGAAACCCAAGAAAATATCTTTTTTGATTTTTTTTCATTTTTTGTGCGTTGAGAAGTGTGCTGGGGAGGCCGTACAGCCCCCAGGCAAAATTTTTTTGCCTTCCAGATCAACTGCTCCAAAATTGATGAAACAACAGGAATTTCTAGGGTTTTTGGCCACTGCGAACACAATGGCGGTGTCTGTTTGAGCCCAAAGTGAGCCAAAAAATAGGCTACCCCCAGATCTTGCAGAAAAGATGCATGTGGAAACCCTTGCACTTGAAACTCACAGAGAGGCCATATCTTCATATCACGAACAAGCAACTGCAGGTCTGGAGCTTTGATACCATGTTAGAAAACCAAGATCACCTGCATGCAAGATGGATACCTATCACATGCAAAAGATATGAAGAACTAAAGAAGATGTTCTCTGAACCTCAAAGTGTAAAATGCATTAAGAGAATCAATTATTACAAAGAGATCAATCATTATGAAGGAGATCAAGAAACCCTAAATGAAACCCTACTGTGCACACTTAATAATTAATAATTAATTAATTATTAATGTGCCTAAGTTTAGCTTAAGTAACTGTAGACATCTAATTTGACCACTTCCATATGATCAAAGACGTCTCCTTATTCATCCAGTTGCTTATCCGTTTTGTTAAGATTAATTAAGTCATGTTTTATTAATACCTTGCATCTTACATAGGGTTCATAAAGTATTTAATTTAATAAATACTTTACCCCTCTTCCTCCTCTAAATTAAATAAATACACCATTTTATTTAATTTAGTCATATTCCCTTTTTGGAATTAAAATTTATTTTTTTAATTCATCTTTTCTCTCTCCTTGTCACATCCTCCAACTTTTGCAAGTTGGTCTCTAATCCATCTTAACTTCTTCATATTCTTCTAATTAACTGTAGTTAACATATGCACACCCCTAATCATCATTAGGGTCACATCCTCCATAATCTCCCACTTGCTTCTAATAAGTCATTAATCCATCTAATTAAGTACTTGCACAACCTTAATCATATGGTTAATCCAATCTAATCCCCTTCCCATTTATGGCATGTGTCCTTAAGTCAACCTTATTAAAGGCTTTCTCCTTTTGGGCAAGGCACTCCACTTCCCCATGTGAATTTTTAATTCACTTTTAATCCCCCAGTGCACTCAAAAGGAATTTTTAATTCCTTCACTTCTTCCCACATGTCCTTTCTTTATTCTTTATTCTTTCCCATCTCCCCATGAGGATATTTGAGGAATTTTTAATTCCTCACATGTCCTCTCACCCACATGGGGACAAGCACCTCCTTTATGAGGAGATCTTGTCCAATCACAAGGTACTTTGTACCCCCCTCCATGTCATGTACTATCCTTCCACCTCATGTCCACTTCACCTTTTAGGGCTATATCACATGCCACATGTCAAGATGTGAGGGCTTATGAGTTCTTAACTCACCTTAGCCCTACATCTTGATCATTGGTAGCTCAATCTTGGTCGTCCATTTCTTTTAAGAATTCTCAAAATTCCTATAAATACCCTCTCTTTTCTCTCATTTGGGGAGAGATCATTTTGCTAGCCAAACTCTTGCAATTTTATTTCTTAATCTACACTTAGCCATTTTCATGCTTTTATCCATTTCCATTCATCCTCACATCATCATCTAGTTTTCATATCTTGCCATCCAAGGAGCATACACATCAAAGATCAAAGGGCCAACCAAATGATCGATTTGACATAAGGTATAAAGTTTCATTTGTTGTTTTATCTTGTGTTGATTCCAACTTAGGCTAATCTTGAGGTGTAGGTTGTTTTGGTATTTATTTGCACTCTTTAGTTTGCTGCTCATTTTCTAACACATATATTTGACCTATCACATTTCTGGAACTCCCGGTGGGACCCACAAACGGGTCTCTTTCTTTCACGTTTGTTATTTTTTGCATTTTTGGAGGTTCAGGTTACAGAGTGGCGGACCTAACCTTCCGGTGGTGAACCTGACCCTCCAGTGGTGGACCTGACCTCCCGGTGGTGGACCTGACCCTCTGGTGGTGGACCTGACCTTCCGGTGGCGGACCTGACCCTCCGGTGGCGGACCTGACCTGCCTTGGCGGACTTGACCTCCCGAAGGTGAAATTTCAAGTTTTTACCAATTGTCCTTTGGTAAATTAGACACATAGTTTAATTAGAGGGGTCAACAAACCTTGTTCGGCGTGCTTGTGGAAGGCTATTTGACGTATCCAATCCCCTTGCGCCATTTGGTGATCCTGGGTGACGAGAAATCGTAGCTTTCCAAGTCTTTTGAGTCACCCCATTTTCATTTTCTTAGTGGGACCTGCTTGGGGATTTCATTACCCCAAGGGATGATTCTAACCACGCGTACTGGTGGGGTATATAAAGGGGGGAGAGCGAAAGCTATACCTCAATCCAACCACGTTGTAATTGGCAAAGCGTTGGGATGACGTGAAGAGTTGGTCCGAGCCTTTAGTATCTCGCTAAGGTTCCTGACTCACGCTTGTAACGGGTTGGTGTTCATGGTTTGGGCCTCATGTACCGGGTGTATATCGAGGATTCCTTAGCAACCATGTTCATCCTAGAGTAGAAAACTTTGTTGACCATACCCGTTTCTACTAATCTTATGGTCGTGCTATCTAAATTGTCTTTCTCATGCAAAACCAGTCATTATCAGTTTGGCCAAATCTTTTTTATGTTTGCTATATTTTGGGTCCTTTTCCTTACTTGTCCACCAAAAATATCAAGCTTAAAACTTATCATTTGACGGACCTGACCACATGTTGTGGCGGACCTGACCTTATGCTGTGGCGGACCTGACCACATGCTATGGCGGACCTGACCTTATGCTGTGGTGGACCTGACCACATGCTGTGGCGGACCTAACCTTATGCTGTGGCGGACCTGACCACATGCTGTGGCGGACCTGACTTTATGTTGTGGCAGACCTAACCTTATGCTGTGGGGGACTTGACCTTTGGCTAGCCTATATTATCACTTGGCATCCCCTGTCTCTCTGTTTTGAACATCAATACGACCATTCAGCATCCTAAACGAACATCTGAATGTCCGTTCCGAGTCTTCATCCCCTCGTTCTGAGAGTCATTCATTCTGAGCACTCTTTTACTTATTCTGAGAGTCGTTCATCTATCCTGAGACGCTCCCCATCCGTCTTGAATTTGCTTTCATCTTCGATCTCTACTATTCCATATAAGCCCCGTTGGAGTAGTCATCCGAGTTGACCTAGGTATTCATCCCTAATTATAATCATCATAACTGACTTAGGATTGCTATTTGTCTTAAGTCAGTCATCCTTTCTGACCCAATCAATCCGCTTCTATCTCAAGTTGGGTTCGGTGTCATTATCATACATCCACCTATCAATCAATACCTAATGTTACCAAGGATCCTTCTTAAACTCAGTTGTGGATCTCGGTCTTCATCAAAGCAATCCTAATCATCAGATCGATCCAACCCCCACATCATCAAATCTATCCAGATCAAAATCTAAAATCTAGATTAATCCAGTGTCTACCAATCGATCCGATCCAATTTCATCAAATCAATCCACGTCGGTTTGACCGATCATCATCAGCGAATCTCCCATCCAATCAAATCAATCTTTCATCATCCAGGTCTTTCTAATATCTTGATCCATCTCATCATCTTGCATGCCTGTTCAGACTCGATCACAAGCAAAGAGAATGGCTGACCAACAAACCTAGAATGCCCAATCAAACAACCCTCAAGATCCCAACAACACAATGAACATTTTATCAGATCCTAACTATGGCGCTAACATCCCTCACGATCCCCACAATGGTACCTCATCACAATCCAATGTGGATGGTTAAAACACTTCACCACCTGGGGAGGAAAACATGGCTAATCAACCTGAGCTCACATTCGAGGAACACTTCAGTAACCCTGTTAATGCACAAATGACAGAGCGCCTTCTTGAAAAACATGGCGAGGAAATCTTGGCTCACTTGATTGACAAAGGTGTCAAGCTACCGTCAAGTGTTGACTTATCCAAGTATGGCACCTCCACATCTAATATACCCCAAGGTTCACATGACATCCCAAGTAGCTCATACGTCCCCAATGTTCCTTGCGTAGAAGGTTGGCATCAACTTGAATTCAGCAACGCTGTTCTGTATCCCATTGGCAATCCCACGCATCCTATCATCTCGGCCACAAGGACACCCCAAACCATTGACCCCAATGACCCTTTTGCTTATGGCATGCCCCAAAACATCTCACAATCGTAACCTCTAATGCTACCGACACCACCCCCCTCAAATCCGCCTCCTATCAATACTGGGGGCAGCCCTTTTGCTACCTTGCCTCCACCTCCTGGGGCTACGAATCCTCCACCATCGTCATTCATACCCCAACAACCTCCCCAATCCAACATCCCTCCACAAAATATATCCCAATCCTATGCTCCCACTAGTGCTCAACACCCCCCCTCGCAAAACATCTCAGCCACACCTCGACCTCAACAACAACCATTGGTCAATCCTTTATTCTCAACACAACCACCACTGCATCAACCACAAGGAAATCAACCTCAAACTTCAGCCCCTACTATATCCCCATTCCTTGCATCCATCTTACGCCCGCAAGCACAACCACCACATAACATCCCCTCTCGCCCACCAAAGCCGCCAACAATGCATCAACAACTACCCCATCATTACAATTATTATAACCAGCAACAATATCCACAACAACCATCTTATGTGGCATTGCAACAGTCACATCAGCACCCCCAATATCCACAAACTAATCAACACCTTCTCCATACTTCCCAACAATACACCACCCATAACTACCCAACCAATCCATATCCCACCTCGCAACAACAACCTCTTTATCAACAAGGTCCCTTGGTGTATCAACAAGGGATACTGCCTCCTCATTATCCATACAACCATCCCCAAGCGTCATCTCAGAATCGACAATTGTCCTACCATCAATACCCATCCAACACATCGGCTAGTGCAAACATATTAGAAATCAAAGCCACTATGAAAGATCTTCAGGCAGGGACTGGAAAACAATCATTCAAGTTCGAAGATATATGCCCATATCCATTCGATCCCTCCATCTCATTGATCCCCTTCCCCAAACATTTTGAAATGCCAAAGTTTGAAAAGTATAAGGGGAACAAAGATCCTAAGGCCCACTTACAGGAGTTTTACTCCCAGTGTCAGGAAGTTATCCACAATGACAACTATCTCTTGTGCCTGTTCCCTCGGAGTCTGGCAAGCAATGCCCTAGGGTGGTTCATGACCCTCGAAAAGGGATCCATAAAATCTTTTGCAGACCTGTCAAAAAAGTTTGTCTCCTACTTCTCCTTCAATTTGGAGAAAGATATCGATACCTTAGATCTCCTCAAAGAGAAACAATGTGAAGGGGAAACCTTTACTAACTACCTCCAAAGGTGGCATGCCCTAGCAAGCCGAATGAAAACCCCTTTGAAAGAAAAGGACATGGTCACCCTCTTCGTGGAGAACTCTCACCCCGACATGGCTCATAACTTTAGATTACATTGTGTCACCACTTTCACGGAGGTAGTAGAGAAGGGACCCATCCTTGAGCATGCCCTTGTTGCCAAGGGGCACATCAAAATATATAATCAAGATAAGGAAAGGTCATTCAATGACAAGCCACATTTTTGGAACAAGAACAAAAACGTAGTAAATGATGTTACCGATACTAAACATGTCCACATGGATAACACATCCCAGAGATAACAACAATCCATACCTAACGCCATATCTGTACTACAGGGGACACCCCGTCCTCCCCAACAGTCCAATCAAAATAACCAAGGGAACACTAAACGCCAGTATGCTCAATTAGGAGAACCTCTGAGCGTCATCTTCAATAAACTGTTACAGATCAACTATCCGATCATGTACCCTGTCACCAAGCCACTCAACAAATCCAAACCTAAGCCCGCATGGTTTAGGGAAAATGAATATTGTGAGTTCCATAAAATCAAAGGACACTCTTTGAATAAGTGTCAGGGTCTAAAAAACTACGTCCAAGATCTCATAGATCGAGGTGATATCAAGGTTGACCCTAGTCAAGCTCCGTCATCCAATGCCCAATTGCAAATATATCAAAACGCCTTTCCAAACCATAATCAAGGCCCGAGCACCTCCAACAGTAATCCTCAAAACAACAGCACAAATAACATGAGCTATAAGAATGTACCCCTCAATTACGAGGGTATTATTCATTACATTGAGTAGGTAGAACCTCGTGTATCCATGATACATGTCAAAGCTAAAGACCCTCAATGTGATGTTACTACATGACGAGCCCGCATCACTGTCCCTGCAGCCTCTGCACCCATCCAATCAACTCATGTAAGCTCTTAGTACAACATCCTTGATCACTTAAGAAAGACCCTTGCTCATATATCCATTTTGGATTTGCTTAAGTCTTCCCTGGTACATCAAGAAATCCTCAATAGAGCCCTGCAAGAAACCCATGTGCCAAATGATATCGACCCCACACAATTCCAAGCTTTGGTGGGACACTTGGCTTTGTCTCATCACCTGCACTTCAGCCAAAATGATATGCCAAACATCGATGTCAATCATAATCGCCCCTTACATATCGAAGTCGTGGTTGCTCGCAATAAAATAAAAAGAGTCTTGGTAGATAATGGCTCTGCCCTCAATTTCTGTACTTTGAAACTCATAAAATAGGTGGGGTATACTCAAGCGGACTTAAGTAACTAGATCATCACAATCAAAGCCTATGATAATGCAGAAAAGAATTCAGAAGGGATTATCAATCTCCCTATCCAGGTGGGACCTGTGGTTCAATACATTACATGTCATGTCCTTGATCTGGACTTGCCATATAATCTCCTCCTCGGCCGTCTATGGCTCCATGCTATGCAAACCGTCCCCTCCACATACCATCAGTGCCTGAAATTCCCAGTCAATGGACAAGAAGTCACCATCTATGCCAATCCTCAACCATTTGAATATTGTCATGCTTTAGAAGCGTCATTTCCCCATTTACATTATTGTCCTGGGGTTGAAATGGGGGCATCCCAGTCATCATCCACTAATCCACCCTCCATCACGATAACCCCTCCATCTTCCACCACTGATCCTATAGTCACCAAAGTCCAGATCATTGACAAAGGGTGTGGCGAATACGAAATGCATACTGCTCTTAGTGTAGCAACCATGCCACCGTCACCGCACGAGTATGGTCAACCTTCCAATGCTACTCCAAAATAAGACAAGACTGTCACCTTCAGTGGTAAAAACATCCCTACCACCATTTTCAGGTCCCCAAGTGTCAAGATAGATGCACCAAAAGAGGACATAAGCCAATGGGTCTACCGAGAAGAACCCCAGCCGGAAACTCCTGTAAAGGAGTATTTTTAGGAAAAGTATCCCTGGCCAACAAAGTTCATGGAAAAGCATAACTATCAAGGTAGGGGTTTAGGTAAAGAAGAGCAAGGGCAGTTGCAACCCATTGATACGTCACAGCTACCAAAAAACATAGGCATTGGGTATGACAAAAAGTAGAAAGGCCCTGAAACATCGTCTAATACTTCCAATAGTGTCTCCGTGGACAATGGCTCATTGGAAGACATACCCGAGGAGGAATCCATCATACGTGCGTATGATGACGTCAATCACACTGACCTATCATCCATGTTTGAATGCTTATCCGTCTGCACCATTAGCCTATCCCTTTGTCACCCTGAGCTTATTGATTGGGACCTCCGTAATAGCACACCTGTCAGTATGTCTGCAGATACGTATGTCAAGCTTATGGGATTGGGGGAGGATGAATGCTCCAGTCACAAAAATAAGAATAAGAAAAGTAAAGAGCGGTCATCTAGTGAAAACCTCCCTGAGGCACTTCCTGACCTTGAAAAAGTAAAAATAAAGGACGCATCTAATGGCGAAAACCTCGAAGAGGGGCTGGAAGATGGAGATGTTCATCTTCCCCTTATGGGAACTCAGTTAGCTGCCTGATCATCTATTGTAATTGAAGAAACTCAAGAAGTTAATCTGGGAACTGCTGAAAGTCCTAAAATCACCTATGTAGCTAAGTCACTCTCAGAGCAAGAGTATCCGGTCATCATGCAACTACTCCAAGATGGAATCATTAACTTTGCTTGGTCATACTCAGACATGCCAGGCTTAGACACTGCCTTAGTAGTTCATCACTTAGACATTCGCCCAGACACCAAGCCTGTCAAAAAAAAGCTCCGCAAGATGCATCCGCAGGTCGCATTATTAGTCAAGAAGGAATTGGAGAAGTTACTAGAGGCAGGTTTTATCAGACCGATTGACTACTCTGACTGGATCTCCAATATAGTGCCAGTCGCCAAACCAAATGGAGACATTCGAGTCTGCACAGACTTCAGGGATCTTAACAAAGCCTGCCCAAAAGATGATTTCCCACTGCCTAACATTGACATGTTGGTCGACCTGACAGCAGGACATGAGATGTTATCCCTTATGGATGGCTTCTTTGGTTATAATCAGATTTGAATCACACCTGAAGACCAACACAAGACCGCCTTCACAATGCCTTGGGGTACTTTCTGTTACAATGTTATGCCCTTTGATCTCAAAAATGTGGGGGCAACGTATCAGAGGGCAATGACGGTCATCTTCCATGACCTCATACATATCATCATGGAGGATTATGTCGACGACCTATTAGGAAAATTTAGAACATGAGCAGAACATCCTGCCATCCTAAAAAAGATATTTGAGCGGTTAAAGCATTACAAGTTGTGGCTAAATCCAAAAAAGTGTCTTTGGGGTCACGTCAAGAAAGCTGCTGCATTTCATAGTCTCTCGCAGGGGCATCGAGGTTGATCCTGCCAAGGTAAAGGCTATCCTAGACATGCCACCTCCACGCAATCTGAAACAGTTAAGAAGCCTCCAAGGGAAGATGCAGTCCATCCATCGATTCATAGCCCAGCTAGCAGATAAGTGTCAGCCATTCACTCATCTTCTGAAGAAATATTCCACCTTCCGATGGAACCAGCAGTGTTAGATGGGTTTTGATAAAATTAAGGAATATTTAGCTCATCCACTGATATTGATGCCACCTATTCTGGGAAAACCCCTCATGCTTTACATCTCTGCCACTTCAGTCGCATTGGGGGCATTGTTGGCACAACATGATGAATCATCGAAAGAGAGGGCGATCTACTACATCAGTCGGACATTGGTTGGCTACGAATTAAACTACTCCCCCATGGAAAAAGCCTGCCTTGCACTCGTCTTCAACACACAAAAAATCTGACATTACATGCTCAGCCATCCAGTTAAATTAATCACCAAAATTGATCCATTGAAGTATTTGTTATCTAGAACCACTCTGACTGGCCGCATGGCCAAGTGGGTCATGCTCCTAAGTGAATTCGACATAGAATATGTGGACCGCAAGGCTATTAAAGGATAGATAATTGCAGATCAGTTAGCAGAAGCTCCTTTAGTTGATGCTCATCCATTGATCATAGAATTCCCTGAGTAAGAAGTCTTCTCCGTTGATGAGATTGCCTTGTGGACACTATATTTTGATGGGTCATATACACACAATGGATCGGGGGCAGCAATTTTATTAGTTACCCCTCAAGGTGACTACATTCCAAAGTCATTTAGGATAGCATTCCCATGTACCAACAATATGGTAGAATACGAAGCTCTCCTCACCGGCCTCAAAATTGCAAAACAGTGGCACATAACTCATTTGAAAGTCTTTGGTGATTCTTTGCTAGTCATTAGAAAAGTTAATGATGAGTTCCTAACCAAGGATGATAAGCTATTACCCTACAAGTGCATCGTGGATGATTTCAACAAATATTTCACCTCTATACAGTTTGAACAAATTCTTAGGGTACGAAACAAAGCAGTTGATGCAATGGCCACTATTGGTTCCCTGCTTGACATGCCTAAAGACCGCACAGAGTGTGAGTTCCTTGTGGAACAACTTTTAATCCTAGCATATGATATCCCCGAGACTGACATGGTGTGCGAAATTGTGGGTCCCACTTCCCCATGGTACCAGGACATCTACACCTACCTCCATGATAATATTATACCCCCAGATCTTACACGTAATCAATGCAAATCCTTCGTTCATCGCTCTTCCTGATATGTCATCGTCGGTGATACGCTTTATCATCGCGGGTATGATGGAATCCTCCTTAGATGTCTGAATGAGACCGAAGCCCATGCTACACTAACAGAGGTACATGCCGGTGTCTGTGGAGCTCATTCAAATGGTATGGCTCTAGCAAAAAGGATCCTACGAGCTGGATATTATTGGCCTACATTGGAACACGATGCTTGTGAGTTTGTGAAGAAATGCTTTCCATGCCAACAACATGCAGATTTGATTCATGCCCCAGCACAAGATCTTTAGCCCTTCCTAGCACCATGGTCATTTTCTCAATGGGGTTTCAACTTGATTGGCAAGATTTACCCACCATCATCCGATGGCCATACATTCATAATTACCGCCACTGAGTACTTCACCAAGTGGGTGGAGGCAATGCCCCTTTCACAAATCACTGGTACTCAGATTTCTAAATTCATCCTCTACCATATTCTCTGCAAATATGGTATCCTATCCACCATCCTCTCTGATAACGAAAAACATTTTAAAAGCCAAGCCATGAAACACCTCTGCGACACCTTCCATATCCAACACCATTGGTCAACGCCTTATTACCCCCAGGGTAATGGTCAGGTGGAAGCAACCAATAAAACCCTTATCCGTATCCTCAAAAAGGTTGTCAATAACACTAGACGAGATTGGCACCTCCATATTCATCCCGCCCTCTGGGCATATCGCACATCCATCCGCACCCCGACAGGTGCCACCCCCTACTCGTTAGTGTATGGTGCTAAAGCCATCTTGCCAATCAAAGTTCAACTTCCATCATTGAGAATTTCTCTGAAGAATCTTATCAGCGAGGAAGATGCTCGGGTTGCACGGCTTGCACAGCTGGAATTACTGGATGAACAAAGAATAAAAGCCTATGATCATCTGCAAGCATACCAAAATCACCTCAAACATAATTACAATAAGAAGGTTTATCCTCAACAATTCCAGGTGGGCGAGCTTATTCTTAAGGAGAACCAGCGCACTTAGCAAGACCGAGACAAGAAAGGAAAATTTGAGGCAAATTGGTTGGGACCCTATATCATTGCCGCTAAATATGGATCTGGGGCATACAGGTTGACTACTCTTGAAGGAGAACCCCTTGACGAACCCATCAATATCATGCATCTGAAGAAGTTCTACACCTAAATCCGCTTGGTAACCCCACCAAGTCAAAAAAGTCAAAAAAGTCAAAAAAGTCAAAAAAAAATAGTAAAGAAAAATAAGTTCATCCTATGGTGAAAACCACCTCTTGGTGGCACCTTGGATAGGTATGGATGGTAAAAACCTAGTAGCAGGAGTCATCCATAGAGGGCTTAATCATTATCTACCAGAAATCCTAGTTATTTTATACTTTCATCTGCACTATTGTCCTCCCCATCTCATCCTAGGCCACTTGGTATATATTGATTGAGCATTGGACGACCTATCTAGCCTATCCGCCATCCTGAGCATTTCAGTATCCCACTTTGAGCTTACAAAATTCCTTCCCTTTGTCAATCAGTCTATGTCATCATGTAGGATCATTCATCATGTCGGTCTTCACCTAGATCATATCCTGTCGCGTCCGTCAGTCAAACTACATTGCCCCTGCGTTGTCACGTAGGTAAGGTTGATCATTTGATTCACCCCCGGAGCATTTGTCCATCATCATTGGTCATCATTGTCTTCTTTTCACTTTATCCACGGTCTTTTCTAGAACTACGAGGGCTCTGCACTTTCACGTAGGCAAGGCTAATCTATGATCGGTCCCCGAGCCCCTAGGTTTGTAGGTTGTGTCAGTCTTTTGTGCTTCGTCATCAAGTTGTGCCTGCATCTAACTGGTTCTTAATAAACAAAATTCCCTCGTGTTACAAGATCTCATCCCTGGGTAACATCCCGCATCAACTGGGTCATTCTATTTTAGCATCCATCTTTGGTCTCAACAGGATGAATCCTTCCTAGCAGACCTCTTCAATCCCATCCATCACTTTGATCCTATGGCAAAGGACCTGTTGTCTTGATTGTGATCTCTTGATGCATTTGAATTTTGTTTATCATTTTGGTTCCTTACCATCACTTGTCAGGGTCGCCTTGGTCCACCATACCATGGCATACCTTGACTCGCTGACATGGGGGCATACCTTGATCGTTTGTTTTGATTATTGTCTTCTCAATTATCCCTCGTAAGACCCACCAAGATCTCTAAGGTCTTGTGTTACACCGAGACAACTTTGTGTGTTTGTGGTTATCTCAACACCAGGCCCGACCGAGGTCATCGCGACTTCGGGGTGTTGGGATAACCTTCTTATTTGCTATGTTTGTTTCATGCATAGAATACTCATTCACTTTGATCTTCCATATCAAGGTGCTTGGTATCCAACGCTGTAGTAAAAATCAATGCTCCAAGGATGGAAAAACCTCATTTTCATTGCATTTTCATCACTTCGCATGCATCATTCATTTCCATCATGACCATTACCATGACTTATGATTTCGGTTGTGCAAGTACTCTCATTCTTTTTTTCTCTTGAGTCCTCTTCCTCTCAGGATATTAATGGTTTTTTTGGCAAATGCACTCTTCCATACACCTATCACCTATCCGCATTATCATAACGGTCTTTATTGAAACTTAGGTGGTTATAAACATTTACCTTTCATTCATATTCCACATAAACATGTGCATCCATAAATCATAAATCATAAAAATATGCATAAATCGTCCATCCACATGTGCATCCATAAATCATAAATCATAAAAATATGTATAAATCGTCCATCCACATGTGCATCCATAAATCATAAATCATAAAAACATGCATAAATCGTCCATCCACATGAACATGTGCATCCATAAAGCATAATCATAAAGCATAAATCATCCATCTATATAAACATGTGTATATATCTGAAACCACATCATAAATCATCCCATATAGCCGCATAAAAGAAATATCATGCCTAGTGTCAATAAAGGCCCTTGCATAATCAAAATAATAAACATCCTATCATAATACAATATATCTCCATCATATATCGCCAAATAAGATATAAAATTCAGAGATGCCGATCACCTCTGACCCCTAGCGACATGAACAAAACATCCATCCTGTATCTGCAAAAAAAATCAATGTCCTGCATCTGCCCACTCTACTGTGAGCTGCCTACATCTGATCTCTGCAGAGAGTCGGGTACTGGTCCTCTATGCACTGGAGTCCCCTGGTACTCACGGGTGGGAGTCCCCTGGTAACTGCCATATGGAGACGGAGTTCGCTGATAGTCACTAAAACCCCTGGTGCATATCCCTAATGACTGGGACGACCCTGGTGGCTGTGGGGCTCGACTGATGTAGCGCGCCATGCGCTGCACTGGATCTGGAACAACCTACTCATATACACCCCTCCAATAGCTCGCCTGCTACATGAACTCAACCCTCTACCCAGCTATCAATCTCATGGCATTCTGCTCATGCCTATATCGATCCCGATCTGCACTGATAGCCCGCCGCTCCTGTATCCAGGCCTCTTGGGCTAGTATCGACTGTTGTATCTGCTCTGAGCCTCTACCCCTCTCCGCCTGCAATGCCTGTAACTACGTGTGTAGCTCCTGAACATCTATCCCTGGCCCTCCCTCCTCAACTATCCCCCTCTACAACTGAGTCTATGCTGCATCCCTCTCGCCCTGTAGTATCTGCATCTACAACTCTACAACATCCCTCTCTCTCTGGGCAGCCTGTCCCCGTACCACTACTGCATCTTTGTCCCTCTACAAAGCCTTCAATCTTAGCTCAGCCGCATCCTGCTCTCGTCGGAAGCTAGATGCCTGCGATGTCGCTGTATCTCTCTCTCTATGAAGAGACTGTACCTCTGTCTCGGCCACCTGCCTCTCACTCTATGCTACCTGGACCTACACCTATAACACATCCGTCAATGCCTCCAACACCTCCACCTGTGCCTATGCCACATCTCTCTCTGCCTCCACTGTGCGCACTCTGTCCCTAAGCTTAGCTAGCTCCCTGTGCACACTCTCTACATCCACTGCATCCCCTGTCCCCCTGCTGACAACCTGTTGTGTCGCCCCCTTTCCCACTAAACCCAATCTCTCCATCTGCATCATCTGACTCTGCACCTCTGCCTGTAATCTCTCCACCTCAGCCCGCAGATCCACAACCTCATCACGACTCTCATCTCTCTCCCTCACCAATCTCCTCTCTTGTTCTGATACTAGCCTAACCAGCTCCATGTAGTCTCTCTCACCCTAAGCGAATCGGGCCCGCCACTCATCCCTCTCCGCCTCTACTCCGATCCGCTCTGCCTTTGTCTCCCGCACTCGCTGCTCACTCCGTTGCAGTCTCTCCACTGTCTCTCTCAGTATAGCCCTCGGATTCTCCCTTGTGGGTGGTGGTGCTGCTAGTGGTGCTACATCATGCACATCTGAATCGACCTCCATCTCTTGCATATGGTACCCCTCACTCTCTGCTGATAGCTCCATCTCATCCACATCTATCACCCCGAGGGCTCCCTGCTGCGGCTGTCCTCCTCTAGCTCCGTCTATCCTCTACCCCTCCTCCCCTCCAGCTGTCTCCTGCCCCCCCTGCCCTCCTAGGTCTCTATCCATCTCCACTCTGGCTCCGTCTGTCCTCTGTCCCTCCTCCCCTCCAGCTATCTCCTATCCCCCCTACGCTCCTAAGTCTCCATCCATCTCCTCTCTGACTCCATTTGCCTCCTGTCCTCCGGTAGCCCTGGCTGTCTCCTGTCCCCCCTGCCCCCCTAAGCCTCTGTCCATCTCCTCTCCGAATCCGGCTATCTCCTGTCCTCCGGTAGTCCTGGCTATCTCATGTCCAGCCTCCTCCCCGTTGACCTTGCCCTGTGTACCCTGTGGCTCTCCTCCTCAGG
>VDFB02193867.1:263923549-263951993 GCA_007258455.2 Sequoia sempervirens | reverse complement strand
TATCCCTATCATTGTTTCCCCCCCTCTGTCACCCTATCCCCCCATCCTCCACCCTCAGCGGTCCCATCCGGTCAGCGGACCCACCCCCACGGTGGCGGACCTGCTCGTGGCAACGGACTCATCCCCAAGGTGGCGGACCCGTCCACCCGCGGCGGCGGTCCCGCCTCCACTGTGGCAGACCTATCCGCCCCCGCGGTGGCGAACCCGTCCGCCCCCACAGCTGCAGACGTGTCCGTCCACGGTGGTGAACCTGTCCGCCGCCGCGGCTACAGACCCGCCTCCGCTGTGGCGGACCTGTCCGCCCCCGCAGTGGCGGACCCATCCGCCCGCGACAGCGGACCCACCTCCGCGATGGCAGACCTGTCCGCCCCCGCAGCTGCGGATGTGTCCGCCCCTGTGGCGGTGGACCTGTCCGCCCGCAGTGGCAGAGTCACCTCCGCAGCGGCGGACCCGTCCACATGGCGGCCTCCCATTTGCCCCCCTCGGCGTGAATCCCAACAAAATGAAAAACATCTTTAAAATCTGCCTCCTACCCATTTTTCTTCCCACCCTCCCGGAGATAACCCATGTTTTCATTTTTCCAAAACCTTTGCATAAATGACTCAAAATTAAAAGTTAAGTTTTGGACTAACCTGACGTGGTACGGCACGGTGGGTGAAGAATATCTGCCTCTCATCTGCCCAATGAATGATGTCACTATCATACTTCAGCATCGTGCCCAATCTCTCTCGCCTCCTCTTGTTCTTCTCCTCCTTCTCCACACTTGCTAGCTGTCACAATGATAAAAGGCAATTCTCCAATTACCTTTTATTACCTTTTCCCTCCTTTTTCAAATTAAAGTCTTGTTTTCCCTTTTTTTTATCACAAATTCCTTCAACTAATTCATCCAGCCTCTTTCTTCCCGAGGCCACCATTCGCGCACTATTTACCCGATTGACTCCGTTCAAACACCTTTCTTCTTGTTTTTCTGTGCTCTTTCCAACAACATATACCACTCCTTACTTTAGAGAAGTTGACTGGGACCCCCTTTTCTTCCCCCGTCTGCCTTCTCGAGGGGGCATACCCTACCATCCTCTCCTTATCCATCGCTCTAAGCCTACCTTTGCTGGACTGGGGCATCCTCTCCACATTCCCCCATGTTGGGGCACCTCCTTTCTAATCTCTTCTTCTATAGAGTCATCTGCATTCTATTTTTCTTCGAAACCCTATTATCCTAATAGTATTTCAAAGAGGGGAAAAATGTAGACATCTAATTTGACCACTTCTATATGATCAAATATGTCTCCTTATTCATCCAGTTGCTTATCCCTTCTATTAATATTAATTAAGTCATGTGTTTAATTAATACCTTGCATCTTACATAGGGTTCATAAAGTATTTAATTTAATAAATATTTTACCCCTCTTCCTCCTCTAGATTAAATAAATACACCATTTTATTTAATTTAGTCATATTCCCCTTTTGGAATTAAAATTCATTTTTTTAATTCCTCTTTTCTCTCTCCTTGTCACATCCTCCAACTTTTGCAGGTTGGTCTCTAATCCATCTTAACTTCTTCATATTCTTCTAATTAACTGTGGTTAACATATGCACACCCCTAATCATCATTAGGGTCACATCCTCCATAATCTCCCACTTGCTTCTAATAAGTCATTAGTCCATCTAATTAAGTACTTGCACAACCTTAATTATATGGTTAACCCAATCTAATCCCCTTCCCATTTATGGCATGTGTCCTTAAGTCAACCTTATTAAAGGCTTTCTCCTTTTGGGCAAGGCACTCCACTTCCCCATGTGAATTTTTAATTCACTTTTAATTCCCCAATGCACTCAAAAGGAATTTTTAATTCCTTCACTTCTTCCCACATGTCCTTTCTTTATTCTTTATTCTTTCCCATCTCCTCATGAGGATATTTGAGGAATTTTTAATTCCTCACATGTCCTCTCACCCACATGGGGACAAGCGCCTCATTTATGAGGAGATCTTGTTCAATCCCAAGGTACTTTGTACCCCCCTCCATGTCATGTATTATCCTTCCACCTCATGTCCACTTCACCTTTTAGGGCTATATCACATGCCACATGTCAAGATGTGAGGGCTTGTGAGTTCTTAACTCACCTTAGCCCTACATCTTGATCATTGGTGGCTCAATCTTGGCCGTCTATTTCTTCTAGGAATTCTCAAAATTCCTATAAATACCCTCTCTTTTCTTTCATTTGGGGAGAGATCATTTTGCTAGCCAAACTCTTGCAATTTTATTTCTTAATCTACACTTAGCCATTTTCATGCTTTCATCCATTTCCATTCATCCTCACATCATCATCTAGTTTTCATATCTTGCCATCCAAGGAGCATACACGTCAAAGATCGAAGGGCCAACCAAAGGATCAATTCGACACAAGGTATAAAGTTTCATTTGTTGTTTTATCTTGTGTTGATTCCAACTTAGGCTAATCTTGAGGTGTAGGTTGTTTTGGTGTTTATTTGCACTCTTTAGTTTGCTTCTCATTTTCTAATGCATATATTCAACCTATCACAGTAACAAAGAGGAATAAGTGACTTAATTAATTAATCAATATGATATAATTAATTAAGCATAATAACTTATTACTCTAACACCCCCCCTTAAGATGAACTTAGGAAGAAGCTAAAACACTAGAATAAAATGCATGAAAGCAAAGATGGGTCCCGACAACTAGGCCTGATCAGGTACCCATTTACAAATGCAAGAAAAGAGTAGAGAAGGAACAACCCAGTGGGACAAAAGGAATGATCATTTATATAACAAATTAGGGTTTTTCTAAATAGAAAAGAAGATTTTTTAAGTAGCTTTTTGAAATCTACCACATTTAATGCAGATTAGAGCATATCATTATTTTATAAAGTAAATGTATAAGGAATTTTAATCACTTGTGCATTTGAAGAAATCAAAGAGAATTTTGGAGCATTCTTGAGGTGATTTGAAGTTCGAGCTATGCAAACCCTAGTTATGGTTCTTTGTGAAGAAAAGGCATTCTACTTTTTTGTGTAGTTGTGGGTTTCAATGAATCATCTTTTTGAATTGTTTGAATTCAAAATTGTGAAGAATGGCAACCCCTATAGTTGTTAAAGTGTTGGAAAGAGCTAGACCATTGTATACGAAATATTCTATGAAGGTCTTTGAAGACAACCCTATGGGTTCCTTCTCATCAATCCCTCATGGGGTTATGTCGACCGAGGACACAAGAATGTACATCTGAGTGAAAACAGATGAATTCAATCAAAGAAAATTGATAGATATTTGGTAGAATGAGCTCACTGGAGATAATTTCATGGTGAAAACTGAATACTCAAACCTTTTTGTGAAGAGATTAGATAGATGGAACTACTTTCCCAATTTCAATTATGTGGATGATGATAGATATGTGAAACTTGTTCTCAATAGAATACATGATAAATTCTTGTGGATTGATTGACCTCATTTGATAACTAAGGAGGCAATTAGGGCAGTTACTGGACTTTGTGACACCATACCACTACCCATGCTAAAAGCTGTGAAGAATGAAGTGGTGATGGATATCACTGGTGTTGAATATGACAAGAGAGCCCTTACAACGAAGTCAATCACTAATCCGGTTGTGAAGTACACCACTATCATGATTGGTCATAAAATTTACTTCACCAATAGAGAGAACTTTATTTCTTCCACAACTATTTATAATGGTTTTGATATGGTAGTCAATGGTGTAGACTATGACTTGTGTGAACTTCTTCGACAACAATTACTTGAGAATGTTAGTGTAATTAATTATTTATTACACTAGCATAAGTTAACTTAGGTTATATATCATTTAGTCCTAGGTTGGATTTTATTAAATCATTTAATAAATGGGATAATATTCCCTTCCTTGTTTGTAGGGATAAGATTCCTTCTAGAAGTTGAGTTGTCCTTCTAGAACTTATCTCAACATTTAATAATTTTCTAGATAGGGTTCACATGTTGTCACATGTTGTTAGATCAAGACGCATGACAACATCTCATGCATATTAGGTTTTCTCTTTTGCCTATATATTCAAGGCATCTTGTACATTTGTAATAAATCCAATCTCATAGTGTAGATCAATAGAATCTCTATTGTGCATGCCTAGTTGCAACACTTTCTGTGTGGTTGATTATCTTTCCTGGAAAAGGTCCTCCATTGAAGATTGCAGCTTCAAGGACCTTGTGCATCCACAATCTCAACATGGTATGAGAGCTTGTCCAGTGAAACGTCAACCCTTGATCAAGAAAATTGGTGTGCAAGATTCTTCGCAGGCTAGGTGGTTTCTATTGAAGGCTACTTGATTCCACTGAGGGACCAAGCTGATTTTTGAAGCAAATAGAGTCAGATATGAGCTCACCATTGTCTTCAGAATGCCTCGAAACCCTAGGATTTCTTGTCAAATCATCAAAATCAGATACATCAACCTGGGAGCCATCAAAGGTATTTTTTGGGTTTGCAAAATCAATCATACGATCCATACAATTTGCAGTGAAAAACCATCTCTATCAGTTGTCCTCTGAGGAAATTTTTTTTTGTAGGCTTCTTTTCTATTTCAAAAAAAAATTAGGCTTTATCTCATATTATTTTGGCAAAAAAAAAAATTTGGGCAATTTCTCCATAGTTTGCAAATAAATCAAATTGACCTGCTTTTTTATTCACCATCGGCTTGATTTATTAAATCTGCAGCTATATTCTTCATTGACATAATATGCAAATAAGGGTTTGATTTTTTTTAAATCATTAGCTTTAATATTTCCTTTGGTCGGCATTATATATTTTAATCCATCGATATTTTTTTTCTGCATGTATACTAAATCTAGTTGGCATTCTATTTTTGATTTTTTAATTGCAATTCTTGCAATATTAAAAAATCTAAAATATTAATCAAAAGGTCTACAGAAAAAGTTCCTTATTCGGCCACATTCTGATTTGCAGAGGGTTACGGTGGCATTTACATTTTGACAAGGGGCAAGGTACCATTGTTGGCCCATTTGAGGAGGTCGACCCTATCAGTCATTGTTCACCACTTGCCAAACTTTCTTCACCACTGGGAATTTTTTTCGCTGATCAGAGCATCCTCCCATCGGAGCCCTCTCTCCACCGTTGTGTATTTCGGGCTGTTAATCTTTACCAACCACTATGATTTGTTGCTAGAAACAGGTGTTTCCCTTTACTGGCGAAGACCCATTCATCGACCACGCCATCTCTTATAGTCGCTCATTTTTTTTCTTTGATTACTCTCATTGTTGGTACCGTTTTCTCCTCATCGTCAGTAATCATCTTTCGACCATCATTCCATATAGCTACCAGCCCCTCATTCGGGCCCATGGTTTTATCGTGGGAACATGGGCTTATTACCCATATTGTCATTTGGAGCAGCACTACTGTCGAATATTGCCACCCTATTAGGGATTTTTTTTGCCAAATCAAGCCCATGGTCACATCAAGGACCAAGGGCAGGATTTTTTTAGCGCCCAGGGGCTTGACTTTTGCCCGTCATTAGCCTACAGAGTGCCTAATATAGGCATTTTTTTTATTTTATCATAACTTTTCACCAGGGTATCAAAAATTGGCAAACGAGATACTGTTGGAAAGGTAATTCAGTCTACTTTCTAGTGGTAACATTAGTTCTATGAAATTTTTCTCATAGAAAATTGTGCAGCCAACTAAAGACAAAACCCTAATCTGGACTCAAAGGCTCATAACTTCGCAACCATTCATTAGATTTTGGTGATTCCAATGGCATCAAGAAGTATTTTTAGAGCTTTTTTCATCAGTCCAGACCCCTTGTTTAGTTTTAGCTCCAAGTACTAATGCATTTATTTTTTTATTTTGGTGCATTTTTTTAATAACTTGGATATCTTGAAGCTTGGGAAAAGAAATTTTGATCCGGGTAGCATCACTTCAGTTGTACATCATCTTTGGAAGTCTCTATTTGTTGTTGAAGTTCAGTGTCTTTGTTTTTGTGGAGAAATTTCATTATGGGGATTGCATATACTCCTTCTTTGACTATGTTGCACAAGGGAAACTATCAACAATGGCGAGATGGTATCAACCAATATCTCCAATCACTTGATTTATTGCCTCATCTGTATGGTATAGTTCCTCAAACGAGTGAAGGTATTCATGAACTTGCTTGGAGTTGTTGCAGATACACTATTTTGGAGATCATTGAGATGCAAGTTGATTGTGATATTTTGAATACTATTGACCATTATGATTGTCCTCATATCCTTTGGGCTAAGCTTTGGGAGATATATGGAGATCAAGATACTCTACTCTTCCTTGATGGTCATGATTCAGAATGTCATTCCTCAAATCAAGTACCTCATGATGATATTGTTGTGCAAGAGGTTGATTGCCTTGAATCTTCTGAAGAGGTTGACAAGGTTCCTTCAGGTGCTTCTTCTCCATCAAAGATAGTTGGTATCCCTTCACAATCAGTGATTCCTTGTCTAGATTCATTGATTGAGGCTTCCATCATCATCACGCATCAAGACACATTATGTTTTCTAGACTAGACATCACAGGATGGCTTTGTTTCAAGTATCATTGACTTGGCTACTTCTACAAGTTTGGAGGACATTCTTGAGTGGATATCACTCCTCTATTCAAATCCTACTAAATGGAGAGTTTTCTTGAGTCTCCTCATCCTTTTGTCTCAACCTTGATTAGGAATCCAAAGACTATATTGGAGGCACTTGGTTTCTCTTTAAATATTTCATGTATGAGACTTCTTCCCTGTAATTCCATTCAGGACTTGAGATTTCTTCAGCATCTACGATTGGAATTGCTTTAGACTTCTTTCAGTGGTTTTGAGGACACTTCATTCGAGGGGGCTATCAAGTCTCCATCATATTCATTGCATTGTCGCCTTTGAATATTGTTCAGCATCAGTTTCTACATCATCCTAGTTTGTCACCCTCTTCATTGTTTGGGACTATGGCATCTTCATCATCATACAAGGAGACACATGAGCAGAGTTAAGAAACACCATCAACATCCACATTCATCCTTCCTTCTTTCAATTCCTATCCAGAATGGGAAGCATCTCTACACTTGCAGTTGGTTTTGTTTCTTCTAAAAGGGAGAAAAGTTGTTTATTGACATTGGATCTTGTTTTGTCTTCAAACACTTACCGTCTCTGCAGGTGATATCATCTTCTGGGGGGGCTATATAGTCTCTCTCTTTCCCTCCGATGGGGGGGGATATTGTATTGTATCTATGTGATGGATGGTATCCTTGGGGGGTATTTGGGAGTCCTCCATCCTTCCCATCCTATCTCACATTTTTTTGCATTTTCATCTCCTTTTTGGGGAGGGGTTTTGTTCCCACTGTGTTTTCCCCTTTTCTCCAGTTGTGGGAGATTTTTTTGCATCTTCATGCACATGGGTACCTAACATGGCCTCATAGTTGGGACCCATCTAATCATCATCTATGCATAATCATTGCATTTTCCTCCCTAAGTTAAGCTTATGGGGGGTGTTAGTGTAATTAATTATTTATTACACTAGCATAAGTTAACTTAGGTCATATATCATTTAGTCCTAGCTTGCATTTTAATAAAATCATTTAATAAAGGGATAATATTCCCTTCCTTTTTTGTAGGGATAAGATTCCTTCTAGAAGACAAGTTGTCCTTCTAGAACTTATCTCAACATTTAATAATTTTCTAGATAGGGTTCACATGTTGTCACATGTTGTTAGATCAAGACACATGGCAACATCTCATGCATCTTAGGTTTTCTCTTTTTCCTATATATTCAAGGCATCTTGTGCATTTGTAATAAATCCAATCTCATAGTGTAGATCAATAGAATCTCTATTGTGCATGCCTAGTTGCAACACTTTCTATGTGGTTGATTATCTTTCTTGGAAAAGTTCCTCCATTGAAGATTGCAGCTTCAAGGACCTTGTGCATTCATAATCTCAACAAAGAATTTAACGTTGACCAAAGAAAAGAAGTATGCATTTAAATTTGGTTCTTTGATTATGTGTCTATTATTCTATTTTCTAAAAATAATTCTTGGAAGGGATGATATGGTATTCTAGGATACATAGAGACCTATGGCACATCAAATTTTTGATCACTTACACAATATGGGTGATTTTAAGAACAAATATAATGCTCTAACAACATTCTTTGATGTATTTAAGAGCAACATGAATGAGAGAGAGGATTCTGAGGAAAGTCGTTCAAAAATATAAAAATGACATCATATTTCATGTTTCCTCTAATGAATGCATGATTGAAGTAGTTGAACCATGGACCATATGGATTCAACCATTGGGATATGAAATTATAGAAGATGAAGCTGAGGGTTATGTACGGATATTGCTGAAAAGTTTGAAGGAAGGATCCCAATGAACCTAGAATTGGCACTTATGTAGAAAAATATATGGAGGTCCACATGGAGCACAAGAAGCCAATAATAAGAAATAATGTGGAAAAGAAGCTTAGAGAAGCTGGATTCACTGATAAGAAGATTGTGCTAGGAAAGGCTCAGAGAGAAGATTTGGATGGAGAATCATCAGGTTTGAATAGATCTAGTAGGATTGCTCCTAAACCCTCTGCAACTCATGTAGTAAAAGTTGAACCTAGTACTGCTGATAAAGGTAAAGGATCATTTTCTTTTGGACCTACTACTAGATCTGGGGAAAGGAAAGAAAGAAAAAGCTACAAGGGAGAAAAACCTTAGTTTCACAGATGATCAAAATGAAGAGGAAGAGGATCTTGATGTAAAATCGGTAAGGAAAAGAAGAGGAAGTTTATCCTCTGGTGAAGGTGCTTCTAAGGAAGTTGGTATTGGTTTTAAAAGAGTGCATATTTTGTCATCTTCTAATGAAGAGGAAGAAAATGAGTTTGGTGTTCATGTACACACCAAACTAGAGTTGAAGAAAACCAAGGTGTCTGAAGAAGCCTCCTTGGACAAGGGAGAACAAAAGGACATTTTGATAAGTCCTGGTCCCCATTTCAAATTAGAGGTAACTCTCAATTATTTATTAAATTTTGAAAACATGTTGAGGCCTACAATAGAATATTATGATCATGTTGGAAAAGAGGATAAGAAAACATTAATTTTAGTTATCATTCAATATGTTATCATCTTGGAAGTTAAGTGGGATGATGTGAAGAAATATGTACTTAAGAATATGTGGGTTACCTTGATGAAAAGGAGATTAGAGGCTGTTGAATTTGAAGAGAAAATTAAGAATGATGCATTTGATAAAATTGGGTCTTCTTTGACCCTGGATGATCTGGAAACTCTGAAAAAGATATGTGTAGATAGGTTTTGGATGAAGAAAATGGTTAATATTCTGATGACTAGGGATAAAAAGCAAATAAAGAAGATTAAGAAGGAAACTATAGAAGTGATTCAGGATACAACAGAGAAATATGGCATGCTTAATATTGATGAAGATGTTTCTACTGAAAATGTTGAGGAAGGTATTCCTCTTGGTACAGGTGATGCAGGTATTTCTCCAGACATTGGTGTTGAAAACAATGTAGGTGTGGAAAATGATCCTTCAGAAATGGAGAAGCGGAATGAAAGTGAAGTCGAGCTTGAAAAGCATGATGATGCTCCTTAGGAGCACACTAAAGGTGAAAAGGATAATGATGGTAAAGCTAATGCTAAGGAAGAGAAAGATGAAGGTCAAAGTAAAGGAAATGATAATGAAGGTAACAAGGATGAAAACAAGGATGAAGATGAAAAGGGTAAAGAAGAAAAAGAAAAGGAGAAAGAAGAAGAAAATGAGAAAGTGGAAGAAGAAAAGAAGGAAGAAGAGCAAAATAAGGAAGGAGAGAAAAATGAGGAATCTAGGAAGAATGAAGAAAGTATAAATCAAGTTGTAGAATCTCATAGATCTCTTGGAGAATCCTCCTCCGGTGATGATGTATTGAAGGGCTTGCTATCCAAGAAAATTAGATTCCAATCGGTGATTCCTCCAGAGCTTTTACAACTTCCTACATATGATTCAAAGCCATGTCGACTTAGACAAAATTTATCTTGTGCATAAGATGGTATTAGGAGATGCAATGCATGCATCTAGTAGAAGGGAGTTTCTAGAGACACAACAGAAAGGAACATAAATGATTGAAGATGCTCTTAAGGCATTGTAGGAGACAACACCCGGTATGTCAATTGATACATCTCTCACTCTAGTACAAAATCAAAGATTGTCATTGGACTCTTTTAAGGAGTATACCTCCGGTCTTAGAGAAAATACTAAACAAGAGGTTGAGGAGAAGCTAGTAGAGAAAAGGTTATTGGAATTCCATGACAAGTGTTCTTTGGAACACACTAATGTTGAGAAAATCTAGAATCTATGCAAAACTGTGAGACTAAAGCTAATGTTGTTTCTAATTTTTGTTTGAAGTGGTCAGATGCCACTCAGAGCATTAAAAATGTTATGGACTCCATTGAGTCCTAATTGACTACTATCTTTGGTACCTACAACACATCCAAGGATAGAGATAGATCAACTTGGAATGTTATCTAGACTCACAGAGATAAATTCTTTATTTTACAGAAGAAAAGGAAGAAATCATCAGGAAATTTGGTCAGTTAGGTGATCTTGTGAGAATGGAGTACATCCCAGTTTCCAATTCCTTGGCAAGTACAAAGAAACTTGGAAAGATAAATCTGAAACTTGGTACTTTAGATGAAGCAGAGGAAATTCTGATGGATTTAGAATCCTTGAATAGGATGTTGATTGCTGCAAAGAAAAGTTGGGAGAATGGTAAATCTATATGGCAAGGTATTCTTAAGGAGCTTCAAGGCTTGCCATCCTCTGGTTAATGGTTTTTTTTCTTGTTTTCATGTTTTCTATTGTGCCTCCCTTTATCCTTGATGTCAAAGGGGGAGTGAAGAGTGATAAAATACTAGTGATAGGGGGAGAAGTGTTGTACATAGGAGGTTTTGTAAATTTTTGGAACATGTTGCCATCAATGACAAAGGGGGATATTGTTGGAAGAATGAAGAAGAACATCTCTTTTTTTGTGTTCCCATTGATGTCACCATGTTATATGAGCTGCAATTGCAAGATTAAGTCTGAATTTGATCCAGTATTCTGGACCAATGTCTAAATCGGTATGAAACTTACATCCTCCAGTATTTTGGTCCACAATCATTTGTTGTTGATTATTGTTGCTTGTAGTTTTGTAATTTGGTGTATGGATGTTGGGAGCACATACATTCAGAATCTCACACATTTGGATGCTCGTATGGTGTATCGACATTATTCTGTTAATTGCAATTTTTCTATTAGGTCTTTGGGCAACCTAATGGATAGATGACATAATGGTGAATTAACTTTGTTTTGAAAATATATGTGTGACGTATCTTAGGTTCATGCCGACATGATGTAGCATGTTGAGCATTTGAATTGTTTTTGGAAATATTTTGTGAAAGTTTGAAGCTAAAAGTTGGTATTTTTGATGAATAAGAGTTCCATCTAATTAGTCTGACGTAATTGATGCTTGTGGATGGATCAAGTATATATATTGGACAATTTTTGAAGATTGATACAGATGATGGAGTAGTGAATGCAAATATGAAGAAGTGAAAATATGATGAAGTGTGTCAAGTCAGTTTACTGACCATCATTGGAACTAAATCAACACTTGTTAGGTGTACATTATCAGTTCATTTTCTAGCTATAAGCCATTTTGTCATTGTAATTCTATAGGTAGTGAGCCCCTAATTTTGGACAGTGAGTCATGGCAGTGAGCCACCCCATTTTTGTAATATCTTATAATCAGTTATACTATATTGTGAGCTAACACTCATCGCGGTTTTTCCATTTTGGGTTTTCCACATAAAAATCTTGGTGTGCACGTGTTTTTTGATTTCATGTTCTGTCAATGATCTTATTTATCTTCACTATTATATGCATTAGAGTTATTGGATGGTATTTGTTTAGTAAGTTTAAGAAGATACTGATTCACCCCCCTCTCTCAATATCTTGGAAACTCAACACTTCTAACCCTCCAACAATAAGGGCTAAGGAAGAAGGCCCTATAAGGTCTAATCTGCTCGGCTCTTATGGAGCTATGGTCAGTGATTTCATGAAGATCATCAACAAGGCCGAAACTTCATCCAAAGAGTTAAACGTTCACTTTACTAGAGTGTCATGTCGTGCCTCAATGGACAAGAATAACGATGCCTAAGATTCATTACGCTCGGCTTGCCTAGTGACTCAGGAGTGGTGAAAAACTCAGGGGAAGCTGGAACTTGCTCAATCACTAGGATAGAGAAAGCTAGCGTAGGACCACCCTTCAGAGAAGGTGGGATCCTCTTACCCCCTCCATCACTAAAAAGGCCAACCTCTACCTTATGATTTTTTGGGGGATGTGAACTCCTCATAGATGAGGCAAGAGGCGTAGAGGAGGAGAAAACTGCAATGGAAACCACCAAGGTATTTGGCATGTTCACAGGTTTAGGGAATGGAGGGATGTCTAGAAGGGACATCAGTAGGGGTAGATTCACTGAGAGAGCGATAAACACCTATACCTTTTTGGGGTCAGGCACACTCACACTCACAGTGGGAGCCAGAATCAAGATTGAGCTCGATTGAATGGGGGAAGAGGAGAGGAGAGAGGACACATCAAGAGGTTGTGAAGCATGGTCGGTCGTCTCCTCTTCCTTTCTTTGCAAAGCGACCTGATCAACCGCTAGAGCCTTTTGTTAGCACTTGTGCTCATGCACAATGTGGTTTCTATGAATCTTTGAGATAGAGGACGAGAGATGCAAAGGGATAGAAGGCTCTTGTTCATCCATAGGGGTGTCCATAATAGCCATCTTAGATGAAGGGACAAACTCTTGAATGGGAGTAGGAGGAAGAGCTTGAGGAAAAATAGGGGGAGTTGGCTCTAGCAGGAGTGGTGGGAGGCTGCAAAGGTCGAGACATAGAGGATGCCCCATAGGGACCCTTTCTTCTGCCATATCGAATAGGCCTAGGCTTCATGTGTAGAACAAGAAGCTAAAATGTAGGATGCTTGGGATTTCACAAAGTGGGCACCATAGGGTTCTCCTACAAATGTGGAGCAGAATCCAATGACACCACAACAGGGCAAGAGGAAGCATTAGGCTGAATAGTAGAAGATGAAGAAGAGGGACCCTAAGAGGGCTTCTCTTCAATAGGCCTTGGCAGAATCACGGTCATATTTTAGGCATGCCCTATGTGAAACAAGATAAGGTGATGGAGGGTACCTCACTCTAGGTGTTAAGTGCCCTTTCTTGTATTTTTGATAATTTTGGTACAATAGGTCCTTTCTAGGTGGAAGAAGACCAATGGGTGCAAGAAAAAAGTGATCTAAAGAATAACTGCCATGTGCAACTGGTGGTCTATAACCAATGTCATGGATCACATGTATTGAAACCTCATTAATAAACTTCAAAAATTTGTGCACAACTAAGGGAACTGCATTCATAGCTACTAACCAGGGGATACCTAGCTTCACTCTAAAGAGTTTGGACCCTAGGATTATGTCAAATAGCAGATTTACGAATTTAGGTCTAACAAGGACTAACAAAAGGATACTACCAAGGGGAGGTACAAAAAGTTTGTTATACATACAAATGGTGCTCACAAGTGCGTCATACCAATCTTTATGTAGGAAATTAATTAACATGATCTCCTCAGTTATGATGTTCACCTGAGACATCAGGTCAACAAGAACACCTACTACAGTGTTCCCATTGATTCACACAGGGATGTAAATAGGAGATGGTTCTCTATTAAAACCCACTGGTAGGTCTTGTGAGGTGAAGGTTATACTTGTACCACTATTCATAGGCTACATAGAGGGGATAGGTAGATGTAGGAAAGAAGCCATCACACACACTAAAAAATACTCTCACAAAGCCCCCCAAAGGTTTGAAATAGGATAGTGACCCAATTAAGGCTTCGTTTTGTAACACCTATGGAACCTTCTAACTATGCCTACTAGGGGACACAAGTTGGGATGTAAAGAAAAAAATTTCACAACACTCGCACCTACAACACTCCTAGAACACAAGGAAAGGACCCTTTGATACTACCAGATGGAACCAAAATGGTTCACATTGAGTTCACCAAAAATGTAAGAGAGGGGGACCAACCACATCAAGGTTCCATGTCACAAAGAGCTGAGAGTGGAGGGTTTCCCTAACTTACCTCACTCTAAAAGGATAGGGATCAAGAATGAAGAGCACTATATAGTACTTTTATCACTCTTCGGACCTAAACTTTAGGTTTAGGCTAGGCAAGTTGGTTTTTTGAGTCGCTATTGTACCTTAGATAATTCTCTATCCGAGGATGGCAACACGGTTCTGGGACGATAGCACAGTGTGTTGGCATATCTCTAGCATGTTGGCATTTGTATGACCATAAAACACCAAATACAGTAAAAACTACCTAAAAACTAATTGACAGCCTAGCTAGTTGATTCTAATGGGAAACATAGAATAAGAAAGTACAAGAGATAGAGATGAAGATGATAAAGCAAGTAAATAAAGGCGAGGGTGACAAAGATGATAGCATAAAAGTGATAGTTTTCTAGCTAGCCCCATGAGTACGTCCACCTACACACAAACAAGAAGGGGAAAATTGTTGGGGCTGTATAGGGGTCTACCTTAGTTAGACCACTGTTTTGGTTTTTCCACCTCCATAGACAATAAAAAAGCAATAAAGTAGAATATGCGATAAAGAAAAGTAGAAAGAAAGGAAGATTGCTATGAAAACTACAAAATAATATGCTACTCTATCAAATCACAAAGGAGAGGAGTGAAGCATTACCACCTCTACCCAAAATATCACTAGCCAATGGAGGAGAATGCAAGGTATGGACTTGGAAAAGTCACCATAGCCATAGAGGTGATAAAGGGAGGTCTTGAAAGAATCCAAGCCCACACTTCTATGGCTTGCCTCACACTTACAATGTGGAGTTGATGGAGCTTCAAAGCTACTG
The DNA here is from genome assembly GCA_007258455.2 of Sequoia sempervirens. Taxonomy (NCBI): domain Eukaryota; kingdom Viridiplantae; phylum Streptophyta; class Pinopsida; order Cupressales; family Cupressaceae; genus Sequoia; species Sequoia sempervirens. The sequence continues at coordinate 263,937,016 of VDFB02193867.1, read as the reverse complement.
CAATGTTCACAAAATGAAGTGCTAAAATGCTTGAGTGAACGAGAATGTGAAGAAGATTGCTAGAGGATGTGAAAGAAGGATGAAATGAAGTGAGAATGAATCTTTTTGAAAGTGGAATGAGAAGGAATAAGGCATTTTTGGGTCAGTTTTTCAAAGAGGGACGTTACAATTCAACCCCAATCGGGTGTGTAACACCTCTATAAACTTTAGATGCATGAATTAGTGAAGAACGATAGTGTGGCATGCAGAGGTCTGCATGCCACATGTTCATCCCCGACAAATATTCTCTCACTGACACACAAGACAAATTCCAAGTATTAGGAAGGTAGGTGGATGATGTGAAATTTTTCCTTCGGATTTGATTTTCTAAGGTGAGGGTATGTGAAAGGGGAATTTGTACAAGGGGTGCAAATTCACTCCTATACAAAAATTATGCTCTAAAACTTGCTCAATATATTATTTAAATCCTATAGAAGATTATAATTGATATGTAATTAAATGGTTACAAATAATTTGCACTTTACTCCTAATTACAAATTTTATTCCGATCACAAAAAAAATTGTGTGGTTATGTATTTTAACCTTTGAAATTATAGAAAAGTAAGTTTACTTAATCCTTAACACAATTTAATGACTTTCATTAATTACATAAATGTCATAATTAAAACTCAAAAGGAATCAAATACTAAAAGGAATGAAAGAGAATTATAAGACATAAAACAAGGAGAGAGATCACGAGCTTGATAATAGAGTTTGCTCAATATGAGCTATGTCTTTGGGTATGCTTCTCAATCTTGGATCACTTTATTAATTACATCAAGCTTTAAATTCCTTTCTACATCATCCAAGCTTTAGACTTGCATTATGATTTCTCTCATAGTCTCTCTCAACACCTAAGACTCTTTCACATTCTCCTTTATTCCAAGGAATACAAAATACAAAGTCTCTGTGCTTACAAAACAACTCTTCTCAAAAGAATTATTGCATCGCTCCTCACTTAGTTATCCCAACTCTAAACTCTCACCCCTCTTTTATACATAATTTTTTTCCCATTATGGTTAAAAACCATAAGATTTACAAATCCTCCCTTATCTCCTATTTACGTCATGAAAATTTTCCAATCTCCCTTATTTACAAAGATAATCTTCATAAGTCCCCTTTTTAAAACATAAAAATCCTTTAAAAAATCTATTAATATCTTTTAATTTCATATAAGTCACTTTAATTATACATTCTCAGGCTCATTCAATTTAAAAATATTTACTTTTAATTTTATAGAGTTTGATTTTTTTTTAGTGATAGGGTTTAATCTTTGTTTTTTAGGGGATATCGGTTTCCAAATAAACTTCAAAAATAACTGATCCCAATATGTATGAAAATTCACACAATGGTGTGAGGGTAGAGATTGATTTTAGGCATGAGGAGGTCGGGTGGTCGATCCCCACCCCTTCCATTTTAACATGTGATTTCCAAACTTAACTAAAAAAAAACATATAGGGCCCATATAATATTGTGAAATAGCCACATGGTGTTGTGGTTGGGAGAGAATGTAGGAAATGGAAGGTCATGGGTTCAACCCTCACAAACAACATTTTAACCAAATTATCTAGACCTTCGCAAGGGTGCCATGTGGTACCCATCCATTGGGCCATGTGGCACCATTTTATTCACTTTTTCCTTGACACATGGCATCATTTGATTGGTCCATGTCACCCCAATTTTGAGTTAGCTTGCCACATCATTACACTGTCATGTCATCATTTTTTGACTATACATGCCACATCACCATTGGCTGTTGATTGTGTGTCCATGTCATGCTCAACCCATATTGACTGAAACTTTGACTTGGCATAACTTTTTCCTACGAGCTTTGTTTTTGACAAAATGAACAATGTTGGACTCATGGCGACAAGCTCCTCATCATGATGCCAATTTTGACCAATTTGGAAATGATTTTTTTCCTTTCTGACTGGCCTTTGTACTTGGTTTGACCCCAACTTTGACCATGCATAACTCTTGTGTACGATCTCCTTTTGATGTGATTCAAATTGCATCAGGATTGTTTCAATGAGCTCTATGCGATGATGCCAACTTCATTGGATTTTGAGATTGTGAAATTTTTGGTCTTTTGGATCCTCTTGGATCATTCCTCCCAATTGAGAAGCTTTTGGACCACCAAAAGTCCATTTTTACATAGGATTTAAGTGAGGGCATTATCGCCTCAATTTCCTAGTATCATCTGTCTATCCCGTCGGAATTTTGATCATCTGACCCATCAAAAACAAGATAAGAATGAGATAGAATAGTTGATACAATCAATTAGATACCCATCAATACTCTTTGTTGCATCCACTATCCACATAGAACTAACTAGTAGAATGACAAGCAACAATATTGAATATACTCTAATGTGAAGGAAAAAGTATCAACTTGTTGAATCTCCTGAATAGGAACAACATTAGAAAATGAATCATTCAAACCCTCTTTTACCACCTTAGGCTGAAGGCTTAAATGTGCTTGCAACTGATCCCCACACTGTGTTGTCTATGACACCTTATCAGGATTATAAATTTTTTCATCTTCACGCTTAATATCATTAGCTATTACAAAAATGAGGGTTAAAGCATTGCATGCATTTACAACCATTTTAAAATTCCCTATGTTTACAACATATTTATCACTCTTCATGTGATGATTTTTCACAATGAATTAAATTCCATCCTTAAACAAATGATACCTATTATGTTCCTTGTAGAAAATGGCCTTTCTTCCATACAAGTAAGGACTTCCCAAAACCATACCACAGATGTCAAGTGGAATTACATCTAACTATACCTCATTTACAAACTTGGATGTGATTGAAAATCAGAGTTTGCATTGCCTTGCCATGTGTAACTGAGCATTATCATGCACCCAACCCAATGGATATGGTTTAGGATGAGGTATTGTTTTTTATCCCAATTGCTTAACAACTTGTTCAGAGATTAAGTTTACTGGTGATCCACTATCTATGAGTGTATCAATTTTACTCTTTTTTGCAATAGTCCTTATATGAAACAATTCATTCCTTTTACTTTCAATAGGGATCTCATTAGTCTTTATAGAAGAAGCATGGGAACTAGTACTAGAAACAAGAATGATACCTTTTATACCCACAACTGTTATCTTGGTTTCATCATTAAAATCTGATCTAAGGTCTTGTACAATGGTTGTAGTATTTTGCTTACCCTTTCGATCCTTGAACCACTTTGGTTTCTAATCAGGATGCAATTTCCAACATTTTGCATCTTTGTGCTCTTTCCTTTTGTAGTGTGAGCAATAAGGCTTTTCCTCCTCTTACTTCATAGAAGTTTCCCACTGCATTTCCTTCTTCCCTTTCTTGCTTTCTTTATGCTTACCGGATTCCATTAAGAAAATATTCTTCATGCCTATTTCAAGATGAATGGCTTGCACACTAATTGTGTCAAGGTTATTTGGATTGAACATAAGTATTGTATGCCTCAATTTTTCATGTAATCCACCTATATACTTCAACAAAGTTTCTTGTGTGTATAAAGGAATTCCCAAAATTAAAGCCTTTTTCCTAAACTCGTGTGTATATCCTTGTACACTTTGTCCTTTCTCTTGCCTTAATGATTTCTAATTCACTATTGCTTTTTGCATGTGTCCTAATGGATAAAATTGTTTCTTAAGTGTAGTTGTAAACTCAAACCAAGAAGAAATGATTCTACCATATCGGCTCAGATCTTCTTGAGTTTTTCTCTCCCACAAAATTAGAGTTGTGCCTCCCAAGCGAAGAGTGGATAATTGGATCTTTAAAGCATCATCAGTGAACTTTTGTAGGCTGCAATAAACTTCAACTTGTTTTATCCAATTTTCAAGTTTCTCTGCATCTAGTTCTCCATTATACATTGGAAAATCAAATTTAACATCAAGTTTTAGCAAAGGTGAATTTGATTCAGATTGTACATGTTGTTTCTTCTTGGGGGAAGAAGTAGAAAAAGAAGATGAAGAGGAAGAAGAAGAAGATAATGAAGAATACTGGGATGAAGGTTTGGGAGGGTCACTACCACCTCCTACTCATTTTCCTTTGTTGTCTTTCAAAGATGATTCACCTTCCTCCTTTTTGTTTTTCCTCTCCTTTTTCTTCTGTCAGTCTTTGTAAAATTATTCCACCATCATCTTTATATCTAGGAATGCTTTGCAAAATAGTTCTTTTTTCTCAAATATTTTAGGACTAGATCGTTTTCCTTCTTTTAGTTTCTCCATGGCTTGTCTTTGAGTAACTCACCTCGATATGATCTCCAGATTAAACTATTCAAGTGCACCTTCTTCTCGCTTTAATTTCAACCTGGTTAACATCCACCACTTGCAATTTTTCCTATTAAACTGCTTTGATACCAAACTTGATTTGTAATTAAAGGGTTACAAATAATTTGCACTTTACTCCTAATTACATATTTTATCCCGATCACAAACAAAATTGAGTGGTTATGTATTTTAACCTTTGAAATTACAAAAAACTGAGTTTACTTAATCCTTAACACAATTTAATAACTTTCACTAATTATGTAAATGTCATAATTAGAACTCAAAAGGAATCAATTACTAAATGGAATGAAAGAGAATTATAAGATAGAAAAGTAGAGAGATCACGAGCTTGATAATGAAGTTCGTTCAATATGAGCTATGTCTCTGAGTCTGCTTCTCAATGTTGGATCGCTTTATTAATGATGCCAAGCTTTAAATTCCTTTCTACATCATCCAAGCTTTAGACCTACATTATGATTTCTCTCACAGTCTCTCTCAACACCTAAGACTCTTTTGCATTCTTCTTTATTCCAAGGAATGGAGAATACAAAGTCTTCGTGCTTACAAAAACACTCTTCTCAAAAGAATTCTCACATCACTCCTTAGTTATCCCAACTCTAAACTCTTGACCCTCTTTTATACATAATTTTTTTCCCATTATGGTTAAAAACCATAAGATTTACAAATCCTCCCTTATCTCCTATTTACATCATGAAATTTTGCTAATCTCCCTTATTTACAAAGATAATCTTCATAAGTCCTCTTTTTAAAACATAAAAATCCTTTAAATAATCTATTAATATCTTTTAATTTCATATAAGCCCCTTTAATTATGCATTCTCGAGCTCATTCAATTAAAAAGATTTACTTTTAATTTTATAGAGGTTAATTTTTTAAGTGATCTAGGGTTTAATCTTTGTTTTTTAGGGGATATTGGTTTCCAAATAATCTCCAAAAATAATTGATCCCGATATATATACGAAGTCACCCGATGGTGTGAGGGTAGAGATTGATTTTAGGCATAGGGAGTCAAGTGGTCGACCCCCACCCCTTCCATTTTAACATGCAATTGCAAAACTTAACTAAACAAAAACATTCAGTGCCCATATAATATTGCAAAATAGCCGTGTGGTGTAGCAGTTGGGAGAGAATGTAGGAAATGGGAGGTCGTGGGTTAAACCCTCAAAACCAAAATTTTAACAACCAAATTGTCCAGACCTTTGCAAGAGTGCCACGTGGCACCTATCCATTGGGCCACATGGCACCATTTGATTCACTTTCGCCTTGACACGTGGCATCATCTGATTGGTCCACGTCACCCCAATGTTGAGTTAGGTTACCACGTCATTACAATTCCATGTCATCATTTGTTGACTGTACATGCCACATCATCATTGGCTACTGATTGTGCATCCATGTCATGGTCAACCCATTTTGACTTGGCATAACTTTGTCCTACGAGCTCTGTTTTCAACGAAATGAACGACATTGGATTCATGACAATGAGCTCTTCATCATGATGCCAATTTTGACCAATTTGGAGATGATGAATTTTTTCCTTTCTAACTGGCCTCTGTACTCGGTTTGACACCAACTTTGATAGTGCATAACTCTCACATGCAATCTCCTTTTGACATGATTCAAATTGCGTCAGGATCGTGTTGAAAATCTCTATGGGGTGATGCCAGCTTTGTTGGATTTTGAGACTATTTTTTTTTTGTCTTTTGGATCCTCCTGGATCAATAACACAATTGCAAATCAACTCTTCACAAGAGTTTCACCAACATATCATTGAGGAGTAATTTTAGTAGCATTCTAATACTTGCAAATTCAACATTTATACAACTCTTCAAGTACTCAATTTATAAAAAAATGAACAAGCTAGAAATCATTTGTGGTTTGCAATGCCATGTTCTTAAACCCACACAAAGATAGTTCTTATTTTTTTTCCAATTTCTAAAGTAGCCTTGGAGATTCCTACCTTATGTTGAGCCCTTAGATCTATTCAATGGTGTTGATCAAGTTTGAACATACCTAAGTAATAATGTCAAATGCCTATGACTATCCTTATGATCTCATATGTTGATGGAATTCTCATTAAGTAATTCTTTAGTGATATGTGAATGAGTTGATACATTCAATTGGATTAAGTTTGTCCTTTTATATAATTCTCTAACATCAAAATTTAATATTTTATGTTTGACTCTGTGGGAAATGACTAATTGGTAGGAAGTAAAACTAAGCCCATAATTAAATTTAAATTTGGAAAAAGAGGTTCAATATCACATGTGTTGTTCTAAATCAAATTTAGGGACTCACCTATAGTTTTTGTTGATTTTTATGATCAAATGTAATGCACAAAAAATTAATTTAAAATTAGACACAATAACACAATAGATACCCTGGGAAAACCTCCTCTTGAGGGAGAAAAACCCAACAACAATTATATCTCTTATATATATGAGCAATGGAAACAAGTTACATTACAAAGAGGCCACACACAAGGCCAAATATCAGCATCAACAATGCATGTAACACAAACTAGTAGTCTAACCTTCAGTTCGCACTTGAATAAATACATAATTTGTTCCTCTATGAATTCACACTATTCTTCTTGAAGAGCTCACACTTAATGGAGAAGGAGATCGAACTTGCTTGATGTGCAAATGAGAGGAAATGACCTCATATAAATGCATTGCTATATAGGTCGGACCCTTTCAATAAACTAGGTCACCCACTAGGAAATAAATACAATTAATAATAATGAATTACAATGAAGGTTAGCCAAGGAAGAATGATGCAAGGAAGTCGTCCAAAAATAATGTTGCCATTTACACATACAAATAATTTATATCTTCAATTTGGGCTGGAGGAATTGAACCCGAAGTTGCTAACATCAACACTCCCTCTTAGCTAGGGAGAAATACTTCTAGCTGCATAAGACACATCACCTCATCGTGATTTCTACCACAATGGCTACACCAAAATGTGGAAAGGAAGGATATCACCTCATCATGATATCAGATATCACCTCAACATGATATCAACCATGTAATGGCTACAACCATGTATGGTATGTACAAGTGTTCATCACTTGGGTGATGTTGGCACCTCAACATGACTTTCACCATGGCTCTCCCATAGGGTGAAAACACAAGTACAATAAAATCATCATGAACTCTCTCACGTGATGATGTCATGGAGTCACACACATGACATCCACCATGGCTCTCCTAGAGGGTGGAATCAAGGGATTTCACCTCAAACTTCTCTTACAAAGAAGAACTCATTAATCAATGGATTTCACCTCGAACTTATCTCGTAGAGAAGAACTCATTAATCAAGGGATTTCACCTCAAACTTATCTCATAGAGAAAAACTCATTAATCAAGGGATTTCACCTCGAACTTGTCTCACAGAGAAGAACTCGTTAATGAGGATCACTGATACTAAGACTCTTTCTTAGTTAAGGTTGTATTCTTCACCATACCAAGCTTATCTCGAAAGTACACAAACTTTATCCTAGAGGGAGGCTTGGTGAGAATGTTTGTTGTCTACTCATTAGTGCTGATATACCTTAACTGTATAGCTTTCCTCAATACCATATCTCTAATGTAATGGTATTTGAACTCAACATGCTTGGTTCTATCATGAAACACAAGATTGACAAAAAGCTTCACACAACTCTAGTTATCACAATGAATGATAGTAGGCTCCATTGATTGTCCAAAAAATCCTGCAAGGAACTTATGAAGCCACACTACTTCCTAAGCTGCCACACAAGCTACAATATACTCTACCTCTATTGTACTCAATGCTATCGATGACTATTTCTTGTTGCACCAAGAAATCATAGCAGATCCCAAACTGAAGCAACATCTAGAGGTGCTCTTTTGATCAGTAACACCCCTACCCAATTAGATTCAGTATAGCCATGCAACTCCAGATCCATACCTGTAGAATATCTCAACCCATATCCAACTATGCCACACAAGTATCTCAGGATATGCTTCAATGCAACTAGAAGTAATTTCCTTGGTTCACACATGAACTTGACAAAATGCACTTACTACAATCTGGTCTAGTATAGATACATCAGTGATCCAATCAAATGACTGTACATAGTAGGATCCACCAGATCTGAACTAGCTACAGCCTCCTTAAGCTTCTAAAAATTGGTTTCCATAAATCAACATAAAGAACCAAGATCAACTAGATTACCATCTTATTCAGGTTCAATAGGCTCCCTCTGAATCTTCAAGCACTTGCATCAACCTTCCTACCTCTTCGTCCAAGATTTCCTGCAACACTTGCCTCAGTGCACACCTCTGGTATAGTAGAGAGTTCAGGGTAGACCTCCTCGGCCTCATAGTAGATTACTCTATTCTGAATAGGTTTGCGGAGCTACCAATATCAAATCTAGATGATTGTCTTGTGCAATTCTGATATCAATAGTTGAAGAGGTCTTTCAAGGATTTAACACTTGGCCTTGCAACACTGCAACCTTCACTTCTTCTCAACGAGTCACAAAACGCCCTCTTGATCCCTACTTCAAAGATTGCAAAGAGGACTTCTGGAAGTGAACTCCCTCTAGCCAACAACTCAGTCTCATGGCTGTAAGTTGTGACTTCACGCTTGATCATTTATTTGGTCAGCATGACTTCCTCACCAGATGCCTCAAGCTTTTCATCACTAAGCAATCTCTCATCACCTTCTTGCTCCTAGAAATGTCATGAAAGAATTTTAGAGAGAGATTACTAATAGTTTATAATTATCCAAAGAAATATCAAGGCTAGAATCATACAAGGTTTACTAGATCTCAGGTTATAGCATAATACATAATAATTTATGAGCAATATTAAAACCTAAATGAATCAACCTATAAGAGAAATATATCAAAAGATTAGAATGAAGGGATAAAGAAACTTATTTTTATTTAATTTTGATATGACTCTTTCTTTGATCTTTTACTCCTCTCGAGAGTGCCAAACTCAGCACAACAAAAAAACAATCTGCGCAACTAGAAATTTCTTGAATGTAATATGTAGTTAGCATGTAGAATCAACTCTCTCCAAGAGTTCAAGGCTCTATCACAGTTCATGGATTAGAGAATGATACCATCAAAATTACAATTCTCTTTTTATTTCAGAGTCACACTCAGAAATCTTCACAACTAGCATGCAATAAATGAAATCTTCAAAAAATCTTATGCTAGTGAACACAATTCAAGAGAAACCACTATCTCTCTTTACTAATTACAAGATCCAACTAAATGATATAACTTAGCAAACAAAGAATACTTATCTCTTTAAATATTCTGATGGATGCAAATACTAGACACAGTAAGATACGTTGCTCTTGCGCACATATCAACACACAACCTTCATGGCTTGAATACAGGCCCATGAATTAGAATAGAAATTCCCTAGAATACTTTTAAGAAGAGATCTCATCCACATCTGCAAATGAAGCATGCTGATTAGGCCTGGTTGGGAAATACTTTGAATAGTGACCAAACTTGTCACAACAAAAACATTGGACTTGGAGAGGTCCCACTTCTTCTTGAATGCGGGAGCACCATCTGACCCTTTATCTTTATTCCTCTTGAAGTATCCTTTCTTTCCTCATTTTCCTTTCTTCTTTGAGGATTGAGTGGAAAGAACATGAATGTCTTCATTTGTAGAGCTTCGACCAATACCTCTCGTAGCCAACCTAGACTCTTCTTGAATACAATTTTCCCTCAAACAATCAAACTTGGGAAGTTTCGATCTTGCACTGATTCCTTGAATGTAAGACTCCCAAGATGAAGGAAGACCATTAAGGGCAAGCATGGTCAAATCCTTGAAATCAAAAAAATGACCAATAGAAGAGAGTTGATCTCTCAATTCAGAAATCTTCATGAAGTAAGTGATGACAAATTCTCCTTTCTCGCCATCTTCACATGATGAAGTTTTTGCTTCAATGCAAGTGCACAGCTTGTGTTGTTGATCTCATACATCTCCTCCAAAGACTTGAACATCTCCCTTACCATCTTCATCTTAGAGATGATGGGAACAATATGATCCTCCACGGAATCAACTAACATCTTCTTTGCCTTAGTATCTTTCTTCTTCCATTGAATCTTCTCTTCCTCATCAACAAGCTCGAAAACTTTGCTCTCCATGAACTCAACCAATTCACTTTCTTCCAAGGAGAGCATAATTATGAATCTCCAAATGTGAAATTTGATGCTCCCTCAAGTATATCCTCAAGCTTAAGACCGATCACCATCTTGACGAAGAGATAGAAGTAAACAACGCTGAGAAAGAGATTAAAGAGTGTTGTTACATAATAACAATATGATCAAGATCTTCTTCAAACCCACTCTGATACCATGTTGATTTTTATGGTCAGATGTAATGCACAGAAAATTAATTTAAAATCAGACAATAACACAACAAATACCCTGGAAAAACCCTCCTCTTGAGGGAGAAAAACCCAGCAACAATTATATCTCTTATATATATGAGTAATGGCAACAAGTTACATTACAAAGAGGCCACACACAAGGCCAAAGATCAGCATCAAAAATGGTTGTAACACAAACTAGTAGTCTGACCTTCAATTCACACTTGAATAAACACACAATCTATTCCTCTATGAATTCACACTATTCTTCTTGAAGAGCTCGCACTTAATGGAGAAGGAGATCGAACTTGCTTGATGTGCAAATGAGAGGAAATGACCTCATATAAATACATTGCTAGATAGGACACACCCTTTCAATAAAATAGGTTGGCCACCAAGAAATAAATACAATTAATAATAATGAATTACAATGAAAGTCAGCCAAGGAAGAATGATGCAAGGAAGTCATCCAAAAATAATGTTGCCATTTACACATATAAATAATTTATATCTTCAATTGGGGTTGGAAGAATTGAACCCAAAGTTGCTAACATCAACAGATTTGAGCTAGGTTTGAGAATACTAAATTTGAGGGTTATGTCTAAACCACTAAGGGATAAGACTTGTTACCTTTTTAATAGGTTCTATTTTATTTATAAATTTTTAAGTTTGGTTTTACTTGTAACTTTTAATATTAAATTTAAAATTTTAGCTTCAACAATTTTAATATAGTATATTTTTATTTTGAATATTTTATTATAAGTATGGTTTAATTTATTTAAGAATTTTATTATATTTATGCTTTATTTTATAAAAAATAGTTAATATTTATCTTTTAGTCAATATTATCGATTAATAGGAAAAGCAGGTTTTTATAAGGGACCTGAAACCCCAAAATATAAAATGTTGCTACATTAGATAAAGGCACAACCAACTAGCAGCAAAACCATATGTAGCTAACCAAAAGCAACAAAACAAACAATAGAAAAATAAAAAGCAACTTAAAAAAAAACTATTTCATACTCTTGAGGGTGTCTGCCACCTCCAATTCTTAGTCATAGTGTTTATTAACCAAGGTAAGTAGTTTTTCCTTTTCTTCATCAAAGGTCTTCTTCTTTTTCCCTCGAGTGTAAGCAATTGGACCTTTTTCATCCCCCATCACCATACTTTTACCTTTCTCTTTGACAGGAATCTCCTTCACCTTGCTCGAGTTCCCATCAACCATCTACTCTTCTCTCAATTCCTATAATTTCTTTATGAGAATTTTTAACATTTTGGCGTGCTATTCTTAATAGAACACTGACTAATTTTTAAGAGATTTTTCGTGTTGGTTTATATCTATTGAACCATTTTCTCAATGTCCTAAATGTGGAGATCATAGTCTAGTTTGATCTCACGAACAATAACCTCAACATCCAAAATTATTTTCTTTAATTCTTCAATCCCAAAAATAAGTTGGATAGAATCCATTCTAGCAACCTTCTCCTGTAAACAACATACTTTCACATTGAATTTTTTTAGTTCTAGAAGGAACCACTTAGTCAATTTGAAGTTACTAGTCATGCTTTCTCTCAACACCCTTAAAACATCAATTGTCAGTTCTCTTTCAACATGCAAGTAAGAAAAATCCTCTAAGAAGGGGTCAATATTGATAGCATCACCAGAGTCCTTGGTTGGGTCCATCATAAGGGAATAGTCCACCTCCACTCTGGCATCCGCTTTCTCCATGACAATTTCCTCAACCACCTTCTCCTTCCCTTTGTCACCAACACTCCCAAGAGTAGACAATTTTTTTTTACCCCACCTCTTATTTTTGCACCTCATCATCACCCAACCTCTATTTTCAGCACTTGACCCCCTCATCCCCCGTCCAGGACCCTTCCAACTATGAAATGGCCTTTCTAGATTTCTTCTTAGGTGGGGTTTTTTTAGAAGAATCCTTCCTTTTCTTCTTCATTCCCGAGTCCAAGGGAGAAGATGAAAGAACTTCAATAGATTCTGCCCCAATCTCCATATCTTGCCACTCCTCATCAACATCCTCTGAAGAGTTTGACCCTGTATCGGAAAGCACCGATTGCTACTTATTTTTACCACCCCCCTTACCTTTTAGAGTCTTAATTGGCATATGGGATTTTTCATACTCCATTAATAACAACACTAGACTCTCTTACAAAATAGGTGCATTAGGGTTCTTAAGATGGTCTTTAACATAAGATTCTAGGGATGCAAGAAAATAAAACATGAAAGAGACAAACAAATTATGTCTAAAGTGGTTAACAAAATTGAAATGTACACCAAAGATAGTCGTAAACCTACCATAAAGGGTGTCATATATTATGATCACCTTGATAATCTCGACCTAGATGGGCTTAATGGAAAAAATTTCATAGCCCCACAAGGAAAGTTTCACATGTTTCTCTCTCTCATCCCCTCTAGAAAAGTAGTTCAAAGCCTCCTTGTTAGCCTTTCCATCCTTGAAGAATTTCCTTCCCTATAATTGAAGCCCAAAGACTTTTGTTATCTATTCCTCAAAGATAGTGAATTTAGTACCTTGAACTATCAATGTTCGATTCCTCCTACCCTTGAAAAACAATTTAGTGGCTTCATTGTCATAAAATGGAGTCTCTCCATGTATAACGTGAGACCACCCTCCTCCAAAATCCTCCACACCTTAGGTTTTTTCCTGAACCCATCGTAGGATAGTAGCTCCACACAATTCTGGTTAGCCCCATATTCACGAAGAGTTCTTTGTAGTTCTTGCTCAAGAAG
>VDFB02193867.1:263875820-263923449 GCA_007258455.2 Sequoia sempervirens | reverse complement strand
AAATTGAGTGGTTATGTATTTTAACCTTTGAAATTACAAAAAACTGAGTTTACTTAATCCTTAACACAATTTAATAACTTTCACTAATTATGTAAATGTCATAATTAGAACTCAAAAGGAATCAATTACTAAATGGAATGAAAGAGAATTATAAGATAGAAAAGTAGAGAGATCACGAGCTTGATAATGAAGTTCGTTCAATATGAGCTATGTCTCTGAGTCTGCTTCTCAATGTTGGATCGCTTTATTAATGATGCCAAGCTTTAAATTCCTTTCTACATCATCCAAGCTTTAGACCTACATTATGATTTCTCTCACAGTCTCTCTCAACACCTAAGACTCTTTTGCATTCTTCTTTATTCCAAGGAATGGAGAATACAAAGTCTTCGTGCTTACAAAAACACTCTTCTCAAAAGAATTCTCACATCACTCCTTAGTTATCCCAACTCTAAACTCTTGACCCTCTTTTATACATAATTTTTTTCCCATTATGGTTAAAAACCATAAGATTTACAAATCCTCCCTTATCTCCTATTTACATCATGAAATTTTGCTAATCTCCCTTATTTACAAAGATAATCTTCATAAGTCCTCTTTTTAAAACATAAAAATCCTTTAAATAATCTATTAATATCTTTTAATTTCATATAAGCCCCTTTAATTATGCATTCTCGAGCTCATTCAATTAAAAAGATTTACTTTTAATTTTATAGAGGTTAATTTTTTAAGTGATCTAGGGTTTAATCTTTGTTTTTTAGGGGATATTGGTTTCCAAATAATCTCCAAAAATAATTGATCCCGATATATATACGAAGTCACCCGATGGTGTGAGGGTAGAGATTGATTTTAGGCATAGGGAGTCAAGTGGTCGACCCCCACCCCTTCCATTTTAACATGCAATTGCAAAACTTAACTAAACAAAAACATTCAGTGCCCATATAATATTGCAAAATAGCCGTGTGGTGTAGCAGTTGGGAGAGAATGTAGGAAATGGGAGGTCGTGGGTTAAACCCTCAAAACCAAAATTTTAACAACCAAATTGTCCAGACCTTTGCAAGAGTGCCACGTGGCACCTATCCATTGGGCCACATGGCACCATTTGATTCACTTTCGCCTTGACACGTGGCATCATCTGATTGGTCCACGTCACCCCAATGTTGAGTTAGGTTACCACGTCATTACAATTCCATGTCATCATTTGTTGACTGTACATGCCACATCATCATTGGCTACTGATTGTGCATCCATGTCATGGTCAACCCATTTTGACTTGGCATAACTTTGTCCTACGAGCTCTGTTTTCAACGAAATGAACGACATTGGATTCATGACAATGAGCTCTTCATCATGATGCCAATTTTGACCAATTTGGAGATGATGAATTTTTTCCTTTCTAACTGGCCTCTGTACTCGGTTTGACACCAACTTTGATAGTGCATAACTCTCACATGCAATCTCCTTTTGACATGATTCAAATTGCGTCAGGATCGTGTTGAAAATCTCTATGGGGTGATGCCAGCTTTGTTGGATTTTGAGACTATTTTTTTTTTGTCTTTTGGATCCTCCTGGATCAATAACACAATTGCAAATCAACTCTTCACAAGAGTTTCACCAACATATCATTGAGGAGTAATTTTAGTAGCATTCTAATACTTGCAAATTCAACATTTATACAACTCTTCAAGTACTCAATTTATAAAAAAATGAACAAGCTAGAAATCATTTGTGGTTTGCAATGCCATGTTCTTAAACCCACACAAAGATAGTTCTTATTTTTTTTCCAATTTCTAAAGTAGCCTTGGAGATTCCTACCTTATGTTGAGCCCTTAGATCTATTCAATGGTGTTGATCAAGTTTGAACATACCTAAGTAATAATGTCAAATGCCTATGACTATCCTTATGATCTCATATGTTGATGGAATTCTCATTAAGTAATTCTTTAGTGATATGTGAATGAGTTGATACATTCAATTGGATTAAGTTTGTCCTTTTATATAATTCTCTAACATCAAAATTTAATATTTTATGTTTGACTCTGTGGGAAATGACTAATTGGTAGGAAGTAAAACTAAGCCCATAATTAAATTTAAATTTGGAAAAAGAGGTTCAATATCACATGTGTTGTTCTAAATCAAATTTAGGGACTCACCTATAGTTTTTGTTGATTTTTATGATCAAATGTAATGCACAAAAAATTAATTTAAAATTAGACACAATAACACAATAGATACCCTGGGAAAACCTCCTCTTGAGGGAGAAAAACCCAACAACAATTATATCTCTTATATATATGAGCAATGGAAACAAGTTACATTACAAAGAGGCCACACACAAGGCCAAATATCAGCATCAACAATGCATGTAACACAAACTAGTAGTCTAACCTTCAGTTCGCACTTGAATAAATACATAATTTGTTCCTCTATGAATTCACACTATTCTTCTTGAAGAGCTCACACTTAATGGAGAAGGAGATCGAACTTGCTTGATGTGCAAATGAGAGGAAATGACCTCATATAAATGCATTGCTATATAGGTCGGACCCTTTCAATAAACTAGGTCACCCACTAGGAAATAAATACAATTAATAATAATGAATTACAATGAAGGTTAGCCAAGGAAGAATGATGCAAGGAAGTCGTCCAAAAATAATGTTGCCATTTACACATACAAATAATTTATATCTTCAATTTGGGCTGGAGGAATTGAACCCGAAGTTGCTAACATCAACACTCCCTCTTAGCTAGGGAGAAATACTTCTAGCTGCATAAGACACATCACCTCATCGTGATTTCTACCACAATGGCTACACCAAAATGTGGAAAGGAAGGATATCACCTCATCATGATATCAGATATCACCTCAACATGATATCAACCATGTAATGGCTACAACCATGTATGGTATGTACAAGTGTTCATCACTTGGGTGATGTTGGCACCTCAACATGACTTTCACCATGGCTCTCCCATAGGGTGAAAACACAAGTACAATAAAATCATCATGAACTCTCTCACGTGATGATGTCATGGAGTCACACACATGACATCCACCATGGCTCTCCTAGAGGGTGGAATCAAGGGATTTCACCTCAAACTTCTCTTACAAAGAAGAACTCATTAATCAATGGATTTCACCTCGAACTTATCTCGTAGAGAAGAACTCATTAATCAAGGGATTTCACCTCAAACTTATCTCATAGAGAAAAACTCATTAATCAAGGGATTTCACCTCGAACTTGTCTCACAGAGAAGAACTCGTTAATGAGGATCACTGATACTAAGACTCTTTCTTAGTTAAGGTTGTATTCTTCACCATACCAAGCTTATCTCGAAAGTACACAAACTTTATCCTAGAGGGAGGCTTGGTGAGAATGTTTGTTGTCTACTCATTAGTGCTGATATACCTTAACTGTATAGCTTTCCTCAATACCATATCTCTAATGTAATGGTATTTGAACTCAACATGCTTGGTTCTATCATGAAACACAAGATTGACAAAAAGCTTCACACAACTCTAGTTATCACAATGAATGATAGTAGGCTCCATTGATTGTCCAAAAAATCCTGCAAGGAACTTATGAAGCCACACTACTTCCTAAGCTGCCACACAAGCTACAATATACTCTACCTCTATTGTACTCAATGCTATCGATGACTATTTCTTGTTGCACCAAGAAATCATAGCAGATCCCAAACTGAAGCAACATCTAGAGGTGCTCTTTTGATCAGTAACACCCCTACCCAATTAGATTCAGTATAGCCATGCAACTCCAGATCCATACCTGTAGAATATCTCAACCCATATCCAACTATGCCACACAAGTATCTCAGGATATGCTTCAATGCAACTAGAAGTAATTTCCTTGGTTCACACATGAACTTGACAAAATGCACTTACTACAATCTGGTCTAGTATAGATACATCAGTGATCCAATCAAATGACTGTACATAGTAGGATCCACCAGATCTGAACTAGCTACAGCCTCCTTAAGCTTCTAAAAATTGGTTTCCATAAATCAACATAAAGAACCAAGATCAACTAGATTACCATCTTATTCAGGTTCAATAGGCTCCCTCTGAATCTTCAAGCACTTGCATCAACCTTCCTACCTCTTCGTCCAAGATTTCCTGCAACACTTGCCTCAGTGCACACCTCTGGTATAGTAGAGAGTTCAGGGTAGACCTCCTCGGCCTCATAGTAGATTACTCTATTCTGAATAGGTTTGCGGAGCTACCAATATCAAATCTAGATGATTGTCTTGTGCAATTCTGATATCAATAGTTGAAGAGGTCTTTCAAGGATTTAACACTTGGCCTTGCAACACTGCAACCTTCACTTCTTCTCAACGAGTCACAAAACGCCCTCTTGATCCCTACTTCAAAGATTGCAAAGAGGACTTCTGGAAGTGAACTCCCTCTAGCCAACAACTCAGTCTCATGGCTGTAAGTTGTGACTTCACGCTTGATCATTTATTTGGTCAGCATGACTTCCTCACCAGATGCCTCAAGCTTTTCATCACTAAGCAATCTCTCATCACCTTCTTGCTCCTAGAAATGTCATGAAAGAATTTTAGAGAGAGATTACTAATAGTTTATAATTATCCAAAGAAATATCAAGGCTAGAATCATACAAGGTTTACTAGATCTCAGGTTATAGCATAATACATAATAATTTATGAGCAATATTAAAACCTAAATGAATCAACCTATAAGAGAAATATATCAAAAGATTAGAATGAAGGGATAAAGAAACTTATTTTTATTTAATTTTGATATGACTCTTTCTTTGATCTTTTACTCCTCTCGAGAGTGCCAAACTCAGCACAACAAAAAAACAATCTGCGCAACTAGAAATTTCTTGAATGTAATATGTAGTTAGCATGTAGAATCAACTCTCTCCAAGAGTTCAAGGCTCTATCACAGTTCATGGATTAGAGAATGATACCATCAAAATTACAATTCTCTTTTTATTTCAGAGTCACACTCAGAAATCTTCACAACTAGCATGCAATAAATGAAATCTTCAAAAAATCTTATGCTAGTGAACACAATTCAAGAGAAACCACTATCTCTCTTTACTAATTACAAGATCCAACTAAATGATATAACTTAGCAAACAAAGAATACTTATCTCTTTAAATATTCTGATGGATGCAAATACTAGACACAGTAAGATACGTTGCTCTTGCGCACATATCAACACACAACCTTCATGGCTTGAATACAGGCCCATGAATTAGAATAGAAATTCCCTAGAATACTTTTAAGAAGAGATCTCATCCACATCTGCAAATGAAGCATGCTGATTAGGCCTGGTTGGGAAATACTTTGAATAGTGACCAAACTTGTCACAACAAAAACATTGGACTTGGAGAGGTCCCACTTCTTCTTGAATGCGGGAGCACCATCTGACCCTTTATCTTTATTCCTCTTGAAGTATCCTTTCTTTCCTCATTTTCCTTTCTTCTTTGAGGATTGAGTGGAAAGAACATGAATGTCTTCATTTGTAGAGCTTCGACCAATACCTCTCGTAGCCAACCTAGACTCTTCTTGAATACAATTTTCCCTCAAACAATCAAACTTGGGAAGTTTCGATCTTGCACTGATTCCTTGAATGTAAGACTCCCAAGATGAAGGAAGACCATTAAGGGCAAGCATGGTCAAATCCTTGAAATCAAAAAAATGACCAATAGAAGAGAGTTGATCTCTCAATTCAGAAATCTTCATGAAGTAAGTGATGACAAATTCTCCTTTCTCGCCATCTTCACATGATGAAGTTTTTGCTTCAATGCAAGTGCACAGCTTGTGTTGTTGATCTCATACATCTCCTCCAAAGACTTGAACATCTCCCTTACCATCTTCATCTTAGAGATGATGGGAACAATATGATCCTCCACGGAATCAACTAACATCTTCTTTGCCTTAGTATCTTTCTTCTTCCATTGAATCTTCTCTTCCTCATCAACAAGCTCGAAAACTTTGCTCTCCATGAACTCAACCAATTCACTTTCTTCCAAGGAGAGCATAATTATGAATCTCCAAATGTGAAATTTGATGCTCCCTCAAGTATATCCTCAAGCTTAAGACCGATCACCATCTTGACGAAGAGATAGAAGTAAACAACGCTGAGAAAGAGATTAAAGAGTGTTGTTACATAATAACAATATGATCAAGATCTTCTTCAAACCCACTCTGATACCATGTTGATTTTTATGGTCAGATGTAATGCACAGAAAATTAATTTAAAATCAGACAATAACACAACAAATACCCTGGAAAAACCCTCCTCTTGAGGGAGAAAAACCCAGCAACAATTATATCTCTTATATATATGAGTAATGGCAACAAGTTACATTACAAAGAGGCCACACACAAGGCCAAAGATCAGCATCAAAAATGGTTGTAACACAAACTAGTAGTCTGACCTTCAATTCACACTTGAATAAACACACAATCTATTCCTCTATGAATTCACACTATTCTTCTTGAAGAGCTCGCACTTAATGGAGAAGGAGATCGAACTTGCTTGATGTGCAAATGAGAGGAAATGACCTCATATAAATACATTGCTAGATAGGACACACCCTTTCAATAAAATAGGTTGGCCACCAAGAAATAAATACAATTAATAATAATGAATTACAATGAAAGTCAGCCAAGGAAGAATGATGCAAGGAAGTCATCCAAAAATAATGTTGCCATTTACACATATAAATAATTTATATCTTCAATTGGGGTTGGAAGAATTGAACCCAAAGTTGCTAACATCAACAGATTTGAGCTAGGTTTGAGAATACTAAATTTGAGGGTTATGTCTAAACCACTAAGGGATAAGACTTGTTACCTTTTTAATAGGTTCTATTTTATTTATAAATTTTTAAGTTTGGTTTTACTTGTAACTTTTAATATTAAATTTAAAATTTTAGCTTCAACAATTTTAATATAGTATATTTTTATTTTGAATATTTTATTATAAGTATGGTTTAATTTATTTAAGAATTTTATTATATTTATGCTTTATTTTATAAAAAATAGTTAATATTTATCTTTTAGTCAATATTATCGATTAATAGGAAAAGCAGGTTTTTATAAGGGACCTGAAACCCCAAAATATAAAATGTTGCTACATTAGATAAAGGCACAACCAACTAGCAGCAAAACCATATGTAGCTAACCAAAAGCAACAAAACAAACAATAGAAAAATAAAAAGCAACTTAAAAAAAAACTATTTCATACTCTTGAGGGTGTCTGCCACCTCCAATTCTTAGTCATAGTGTTTATTAACCAAGGTAAGTAGTTTTTCCTTTTCTTCATCAAAGGTCTTCTTCTTTTTCCCTCGAGTGTAAGCAATTGGACCTTTTTCATCCCCCATCACCATACTTTTACCTTTCTCTTTGACAGGAATCTCCTTCACCTTGCTCGAGTTCCCATCAACCATCTACTCTTCTCTCAATTCCTATAATTTCTTTATGAGAATTTTTAACATTTTGGCGTGCTATTCTTAATAGAACACTGACTAATTTTTAAGAGATTTTTCGTGTTGGTTTATATCTATTGAACCATTTTCTCAATGTCCTAAATGTGGAGATCATAGTCTAGTTTGATCTCACGAACAATAACCTCAACATCCAAAATTATTTTCTTTAATTCTTCAATCCCAAAAATAAGTTGGATAGAATCCATTCTAGCAACCTTCTCCTGTAAACAACATACTTTCACATTGAATTTTTTTAGTTCTAGAAGGAACCACTTAGTCAATTTGAAGTTACTAGTCATGCTTTCTCTCAACACCCTTAAAACATCAATTGTCAGTTCTCTTTCAACATGCAAGTAAGAAAAATCCTCTAAGAAGGGGTCAATATTGATAGCATCACCAGAGTCCTTGGTTGGGTCCATCATAAGGGAATAGTCCACCTCCACTCTGGCATCCGCTTTCTCCATGACAATTTCCTCAACCACCTTCTCCTTCCCTTTGTCACCAACACTCCCAAGAGTAGACAATTTTTTTTTACCCCACCTCTTATTTTTGCACCTCATCATCACCCAACCTCTATTTTCAGCACTTGACCCCCTCATCCCCCGTCCAGGACCCTTCCAACTATGAAATGGCCTTTCTAGATTTCTTCTTAGGTGGGGTTTTTTTAGAAGAATCCTTCCTTTTCTTCTTCATTCCCGAGTCCAAGGGAGAAGATGAAAGAACTTCAATAGATTCTGCCCCAATCTCCATATCTTGCCACTCCTCATCAACATCCTCTGAAGAGTTTGACCCTGTATCGGAAAGCACCGATTGCTACTTATTTTTACCACCCCCCTTACCTTTTAGAGTCTTAATTGGCATATGGGATTTTTCATACTCCATTAATAACAACACTAGACTCTCTTACAAAATAGGTGCATTAGGGTTCTTAAGATGGTCTTTAACATAAGATTCTAGGGATGCAAGAAAATAAAACATGAAAGAGACAAACAAATTATGTCTAAAGTGGTTAACAAAATTGAAATGTACACCAAAGATAGTCGTAAACCTACCATAAAGGGTGTCATATATTATGATCACCTTGATAATCTCGACCTAGATGGGCTTAATGGAAAAAATTTCATAGCCCCACAAGGAAAGTTTCACATGTTTCTCTCTCTCATCCCCTCTAGAAAAGTAGTTCAAAGCCTCCTTGTTAGCCTTTCCATCCTTGAAGAATTTCCTTCCCTATAATTGAAGCCCAAAGACTTTTGTTATCTATTCCTCAAAGATAGTGAATTTAGTACCTTGAACTATCAATGTTCGATTCCTCCTACCCTTGAAAAACAATTTAGTGGCTTCATTGTCATAAAATGGAGTCTCTCCATGTATAACGTGAGACCACCCTCCTCCAAAATCCTCCACACCTTAGGTTTTTTCCTGAACCCATCGTAGGATAGTAGCTCCACACAATTCTGGTTAGCCCCATATTCACGAAGAGTTCTTTGTAGTTCTTGCTCAAGAAGCTTCCCGAAGTACAAAAATAGATGAACATCTCCAAAATACCCACAAAGTGTGTGATGATAATGAAACTCATTAAAATCCCAACCCCTCTCTCCTCATAACCTATAAATAACATCATTATTTAGAATGGTCAGTACTTCAGTGGATACTGAAAAGTATCCTTCCCACACTTAAAGGGACTGAAGTTTAACCCAGGCTTCATTGGTATAAAAATCTGCCAACATATTTCCCTCTCTAAAAATATGAGTAATTATAATGTCCTTAAAAGATTTAATCATGCCTAGGGAATAATGAATAGGTGATTCAATTGTCCAACCAGGGGGCTCAAATTAAGCAAACATTTTACAATATATTTGTTGAATCCCTCACAATCCACACTTTTTCAAACCCCTATCAAATGCTAACTTAATGACATTGAAAGCTACCTCAGCTTCAACTAAGTGCTTAGTTTGTAATATATTACTTGTAATACCTTTTAGTTAATGTTAATATTGCTTGTAATATATTAATTATATTTTTTAGATACACATTTTATTAATATTTTAATTCTAATAAATTTAAAAATAGTTTTTTTTTTAATTTACTTATTTATTAATAAGTATTACGTTTATTATTTGTAATTTACTTTATAACTTATTTTTTTAATATTTAGATTTTCATATATTTTGACTTTGCATAAATGGTTTATTCTATTTTAATTTTTAATTTAGATTTAACTTTAAAATTTATTTTAATTATTTGTCTTTTTATGAAATTACAAGTAATTATTATAATTAGAATTAATTTAATTTATAATTATTTGTAATTATTATGTGTTCATTGATAGCCAAAATTAACTCACTCATTCTAATCAAAGAATGTTGATGTAATTAATCCCAACTTTTAAATAAAAATTAATTGTTTATGCAATTACTTTAAAAATAATTAAATTGTTTATTGAGTATACAAGTTCACTCAATTATGAAGCTTTTATGGCCTTATCCCCACAACCCACAAACTTATTTTATCCATATTCCCTTATAGTCATAAGTTTGTATGTGAAACTAAAGCAAAGAAAGTATGGGTATAAGGAAAATAATGGCATAGTGTAATTTAAGACTCCTAAAGGTGAGAAGCAAGTACAAAAAAGAGAAGTGAGAAAGAAAATACAATAGATCAATTGTAACAGAGTCAAGCCAAAAAAATATTTTGTAACTTCGTACAAATTCAATGGAAAATGATACGTTTTATGCAATTTCCTAGTAGCTTCCTCTCGTGGCACTCCCTCCTTTACAAAATCCAACTTACCAATTATTACAATTATGAATGACATGTCAAATATTGTAGTTACAAATATTTTATGTTTTGATCCATCTGATGCCTTCTCTCTCTCTCTAGATCATATTCACTCATTTTCTCCCTCCATCTCTCCTACTCTATATCTCTCTTTATCTCCCTCTCACTCATCTATCTCTTTCTATCCATATCTTTGTCTACCTCTATCTCCCTATCTCTTTAATATATCTTTCCCTATCCCTCTCTCTCTATATTTTTGGGCCTATCTCCCCCTATCTCCCCCTCTCTCTCCCTCCTCTACCTATCTCTCCCCCTTTATCTTCATATATATCTTTATCTCTCTCTTCCCATTTATCTCTATCTATCTTTCTCTCTCCCTCTATCTCTCCTATTTCTCTCTCCCTCTCTCCATCTCTATTTGTCTATCTCTACTTATCCATGTCTCTTGCTCTCTCCCTCTCTCTATATCTCCTTACATATCTATATCTCACCATCCATATCTCTCTTTATTTCTCCCTCTCCCTCTTCCTCTATCTCTCTCTATTTCTTCAATTCTATTTCTCTATCTCTATCTCCCTATCTCTCTCTATCTTTATCTCCTCCACCCCTCTCTATCTCTATCTATTTTCCTCCCTCTTCCTCTCTCACTCTATCTTCCTCTCTAGCTTTATCTTCATCTCTCCCTCTCTATCTCTAGACATGCATCCCTCTCTCTATCCATCCATCCATCTCTCTCCCTCTCTCTCTCCCTCTCTCTCTCCCTCTCCCTCTTCCTAGACCTCTATATACCTATATCTCTTTGCCTCTCTATCTCTATATCTCAATTTCTTCTTCCATCTCTCCCTCTATCTCTATTTCATTATCTCTTCATCTCTCTCCACCCTTATACCTCTCCCTTTCTCTACCTCTCTCTATGTATCACTTCATATCTCTATATTTATCTTTCTATATGTGTTTCTCTCTTTTTCTCCCTCTATCTCCCTTTTAATATATTTATCTCTTCCATCTCTATCTATCCCTCTCTCCTCTCTCTCATTATCTCCCCCTCTATTTTCTCCATATCCCTCTACTTCTCTATCTCCATCGCCATCTCTATCTCTATCTCATTAGCCCCCTCTCTCACACACATTCTTCTCCTCACCCCCCATCGCCCTCCCCCCCCTCCCCCCTCGCCCCCTCTCTCTCTATTGCAAACATAACATGATCTTGTAGGTAATGGAGCTTGATTATCTCCTTTATTCAGAATCTGTTTCAATAATGTTTGGATCCTTATAAATAGATGCATAGTTAATCTGAAATTATCACTTTTACATTAAGACCTTTATTGCACATACAACATCATTTACTAGATGGCCTACCATAATACACAAATGTATAAAAGAAATAGACCAATTTTTTCTCTACCTAATTAGACCTTCCACACCTCTTCGGCGTACCCATTGCTAGTTTATAATGCATTTCTCTCTAGACTCATATCCGGGTCGTTTTCCCATATTTCCGCACATGGACCACTAATTTATTTTGTCTTTATTCAATAGTACACTGACTATTTGACTAAAAACTTGACTACATTTTACCGCCAAAAGCCGAAAAAAAATGCTAGAAGCGGCCGTCAACTTTGTCCGTTTATGTTACTATCTAATTCCAACCAAGCGTGGCCTTTCCGCGTTAAAGTATACTGGCAATACCATGACTACAGTTACAAGTTTGGAAGTTGTCAACTTCATGACCGTCTTACCTTGAACTATCCTGAGACTAGACCACTTCGATACGAATCGTATCCACTGAATCATCTCTAGCTTTTTTTTTATTGGACCGAAACAAAAAAAGCACGTTTCTAGAATTTCAGCGGCCGAGGGACTTTTCAACCCAGCGCTTTCACTCCCACTTTCCTTCGAGCTGAGCATGGAATGGAGTTATTCACAGGCGTGCTGATATAGTTACTGCGCTCCAGCTGTGATCGTTATTCACCTATATTGTTGGTACCCTTATATTAATGGAACCTTGGTGCCGGGAGGCTTCCTTACATTGTTGCAGCATAGGGTAGTAATCGGTTTTGTATGGATTCGGGGGCTGAGAAAGGATGTGAGAGCTCGAATGGAAGAGAAGAGAATATGGATTTTAAGTACAGAGGGGTACGTCGTCGGAGTTGGGGCAAATGGGTGTCCGAAATTCGAGAGCCAAAGAAGAAGAGAAGAATATGGCTCGGCTCCTATGATACTCCACACATGGCCGCTCGGGCCTACGACGCCGCTGCCCTCTGTTTGAAGGGCCGTTCCGCAATGCTCAATTTCCCTCACGCTGCGCACTCGCTGCCCCGCCCTTCTTCCTCTCATTCTCGCGACATCCAGGCCGCTGCTTCGCGGGCTGCGCGCGCCTTCGATCCGCACAAGATACTTTTATTTTCTCCTCACTCTTCACACGCTCAAGCTCAATCTTTGCCACCTGCTGAAGAAGAAATTAATAGACAAGATTGCTCTGAATCGAGCATTGTAGAGTGTAATGGTGAAGCAGCAATGCAATCAACAGGCGAAGTGGATCCTATGGAGGATATGCTAGTGCAGTCACCCAATATGTGGACGAATATGGCGGAGGCTCTACTACTCACGCCTCCTCGCCCAAAGGACGAATTTGAGGACACTGATTTGGTGGATCCACTGTACTCCCTTTGGAGTGACTGAGCTGTTTAGAAATTATTTGTATCAACTTCAATTTCGATTCAGTTCACTTTTAGATTACCTACTGATAGAACACGCGGAGCATAATAATCGTTCCCAGCGTATTGTAAGACACAAATATTGTTATAATTTTGTATCTGAAACATCATTAATGGTGCGGGAAGGAAATTATATACTGTTATGATTCAATAGCGCCCTTTTTGGTTTCACTTGTCATTTCTGTGTATTCTACTTATTCATGACATCTAGAGCCTGGATTAGGAATTATACAGTAAGTTCCCTTCTTTTGCAGCATTTCCTTTCCAGAAGTTGTAAAATCTCATCGCTTTGGTCTATAATCTGGTTAGGCAAAGATAGTGTCAAATTTGTGTAGTAGCGTGCAGTATTCATAGCTATCGCTTAAATTCATTTGCTTATCTTACGCAGAGAGCTGATTTATGGAGAGCTTAAAGAGTTCTAATTTGTGATTTCAATTTTAGTCCAAATAAATTTCACGAAAAGTCAACATATTCATTATTAGAAAAAGAGTTGTCATCGCTTTATCCTAATAGTTTGCTTTTTACTGCATATTTGATCGGTAGCCCCTCTATATATATAAACTGCAGTGTATCAGGTAAATTTTTTTCATGAGGTCGGTAACGTTGGCACATGGGGATGAAGGAGACTAGACCTCATGCTTCATGTGACCGGTGATGCTGACGCGACACACCCTCTGGTACCATGGAGATGGGGAAGACTAGACCTCGTGACCTCTTGCCTGCAAGAGGATGCTTTAGTCAATCGAACTAGGCCCCCACCATTATATTTGTTAATGAATTTAATTTTCAATTAATTAAAAAATACAATCAAATGTGGCTGAGTAGACATCACCTTATTTATATTCATTGTGAGAGATTATTAGTCAATTTTAATTACATATTTATGATATTTTTTTCTATTTGATTATATAAATTTTGTCTTCATTCACCATTGATCATATTTTATGATTTTTTCTTGTTTTATTATCTCATTTTATGATATATCATGAAGTGACTCAAACTTAAAATAAAGATTTTTTTTCTTATCATTTCACATCAATGAATAAA
This sequence comes from Sequoia sempervirens, assembly GCA_007258455.2. Classification (NCBI taxonomy): domain Eukaryota; kingdom Viridiplantae; phylum Streptophyta; class Pinopsida; order Cupressales; family Cupressaceae; genus Sequoia; species Sequoia sempervirens. Next base: position 263,909,426 of record VDFB02193867.1, on the reverse strand, counting down.
AAATAAATTACCAACTGTGAAAATTTTATATATTTAATTTAATTATATTTACAGTTACATTGGTAAAGCTATTAGGATTGAAAAGGAGACGGTTTGAGGAGTTAATTTTTTTACTGACGTGGCAGACTGTTTACCTGAGGCCAACTATAGCAAAGCATTCGTGAACTACTGTTGGGAGATATATAACCAGGAAATTTAAGTGGAAGGACAAAGTAACAGAGGCAGAGAACAGAACTAAGCTACAGTAGATCGTTGTTAACGCTTTGCGTACTTCTCTAGCCTGCATAAAATGGTCATAAATATTCTACACGGAGAAAGTATCCACATAGAATATGCATTTCTTCGATTCATTAAAGTAGCCGTTATCTGTTGAAGACAGCTTTCCTTGTGAAAATACTCATGGGAAGCTTTCCTTCATGGGACCAATAGCACTTCGCAAATTTCCAATATTACGTCCTTTCTTATATTGTGTACTCCAAAACATTTTGTGAGTCAAATTACATTTGAATAAACTGAAAGTGAGATATTTGATGTTTGCTCTCTTCAAATCTACAAATGTAAACACGACCTAGCATTTTTTCATGTTTTCATCGCTATAATTTTTCTTTTCAACGATTTTTTTCACAATTTAAACATGCATGTTTTATTTTTTTAACGTTAGTGGAACTTGAATTCGATGAGCAGGTGGTAAGAGAGGATTATATTATTTGAGTGGAGATGAATTTTTTACACACTTATATATAGAAATGCAAAGAGAGCCGGAGGATTCATCTAAATTACAATGGATTAGATAGTCTAGATGGTCTTGTGGGTAGAATACCACAATCTTCATATATTTCACTTTGAGTATATACTTAGATAGTGGAGGATTCCCAAGGTATAACTCCTAAAGCCTTTTAGTTGTAGGAAACATTAATGCTTAGCATTATAATTAGGAGATATAGATATGACGTCCTTTATCTTGCAACCATTGACTAAGGATGAGGAGGTTAATGACCTAGTTTAGATTTCCATGGGGATGATGCAAGAATTATTTTTATATATAAGAACTTATTATAGAGGATATGGACTCGCCTTTCTCAATTAGATGCAAGAGTGGCAAGAGCAACAAGAGGTAAGACACATCCAACAAAAGTTGGTAAGGAGATAGTAGAGAGGAACCCATAGATTTAGCCCCATTATAGTACTTAGGTAACGATGAGTGGGCCAATTAAAGTAAATATTAGTCAATGTTTGAATTTTTGTTCTTTCATGTTATAAATAATAATATACTTTATGGTAGTTGATATTGATGAGTGGGATTTTTTTATTGTTTCAATTATAGATAATTTAGGAGGTGTGTACAAAATGAGCTTCCAACCAATCACACTTATTTATCGGGTTATTCTTTTGGCTTGTGCTATTTTTGATGAGTATTTTAGATTTCATTTAACTTGAGGGGCTCATGGTATGAAGTAATCATGGGTATAAGTGCTACCAATTAGCATTTACTCTTGAAATTAGACATAAGAAGCAAACATTAAACTTTAATATTCATACTCAATGGAATAAGCTATATGTAAAGGGTTATCATGTGCTCAAGGTCTATTACTTCTAGCATATAAAGGACTGGTTAAACAAGTCTATTAATTGGGAATCATATGGTTAAATAAGTGGTTTTATGTAGTAAATAAATAAATATATACCTGCAAGCTCGCTTGTCTATGAACCATATTCTATATAGGCTACTTTTTATAATCACTACATGTCTTCTCATTGTTTACTCAAGTGTTAGATAATTAAATTGAAAAGAGGCATTAGTGAGCATTATTTTGATATTATTGCTTTGAAATGGGCATCTTTATCAATATAGTCTAGTTTATGGTACACATAATACAAAATAAAAGGCTTTTCAGCCATGAGTTCAATATAAGAAATATGTTTCTCTTATTTTATTAACTTTGGGTACTCTAAAACATATGTATATATTACCATAATTATTAAAGAATAGGTCTTGAGGACTATTCTAAGGTTAATATTGATATACTAGAGAATGAACACTTGGTTGAAAACTTCCTAAAGAAATTTTATACTAACAAAAAAATTGAATTGATGGGAAATATAATATGATACATAGATTGCATTGTTATAGGAGCTTAGAAATTTATGTCTTGGGAATTCTTGGTCATTTAAAATTAAATATATCTAACTCAATATTGTCACTATCTTGTGGACAATGCAATTTATATGTCTAAACACATAGCTATTTCATGTGATCACATGGATTGACTTATTGTTATATTTAGTTGAGACATAATCTATGAACAACTTATGATTACGTTTTCATGAATCGTAATGCGATTGAGTATACTTTTATTTGTATCATAAGGAATTGATTAATTTGATCATAAACAATAAATTCAAATATTTTGATACTATTTAATCCAAACCTATAAGGGGCTCATGGGAAATACAATTAAACTATGTCTATGCACTTTAAGAGTGATCAAAAGTGTACTATGGCACTCTTATATTATGGAGAAGTGGTCACAATAGTATTAGATCAAACATCTCAAACCTTGCCCAATGTATAATTATTAATTAATTTTAATTTGTTAGATTCCCACACTACATACCTCTTTTTTATGTGGTACTCTTGTAAGAAATTATTCATGAAGGGTAGGGTCCTTCCTTTAGGGGTGGCATTCAAGGGATCCTATACAACTCTATGATGGATGAAAAAGAACCCACATGATGTTCTCTAATATTTATCTTCATGAAAATGTAGAATCATGCACTAATTATATTGATAATCAATATAAATGTTTTATGTTATAATATTTTTTACTATGTGTATAAATGACTAACATATAATTGATGTGTGGGTACTTATGGCACTTAAAATGTATAGGGGTTGTTTAATTTCATTTTTTAATAATTTGAAGAATTGTATAATTCTAAAAATGATATGTAAATAAGTGATTAAATTGTTGATTATAATGTTTTGATTAGATAAAGTGGGAAGGGCCTAGACCCATTACAAACCAACAATTGAGGAAAAAGAGAGGTGTCTCATAAATAGTGAGATATCAAAAAAATAAAATAGACAAGCACTTAGCAAAAATACTAGAAACCAACAAACACACAAAGGGGATTAGCCTAAGACAAGCCAACCAAGAAGACCAATTATTGGTTTCCCAAGAGGTGAAGGCCTTTGATGGCCTATCACTCTTTGGTTATGAACTCCAACTTATCCTCAAAGGATAGATCATTGGGACCACATTTAATAGTTTTCTGCAAGGTGGTAGGTTGGGCATTCTCTTTGGGTTTTCTTTTCTTGTTGGAGATTGAAGGGGAAGAAATAAAAGCTTCAACCATTTCATGTTTAACTATGTTGTTATTTAACTCTTGTTGAAACACTTGAATAGTTATAGTTGTGTTCTTGACAGTCTCCTTACTGTAATTTATGATCTTCTACATATTAGTCAAGATTTTATCCTAGTTGGATTGAAGTTTGGTAATCACTTTTTCCAAATTCTTATGATCCTTAGTCAACCTGATCACCTCCTTGATGTTCTCATCTTCTTTCTCTCGTTCAGCCCAAGGTTGCAACTATTGCTTTCACCATTTCCTAGTACTCCTCATCCATTGCCTCTCCAATCCAATTAGAAGTCTTAGACAAAATTATAGGCTCAAGAGTTTGAATCCTTTTCTTGGTTGTTAACAACTAGGCAAGGTGTTGTTTGAAAATATTGCTCTAGATATTGGTAGCCTTACACATGTTATTAACTTTGTCATATAGAGAAACAAAATTCTTGTAAGACGGGGGGGTGTGCTTTGAGATGTTGAGGTATCTTCAGTCATGTCTTGAGAAGGTAATTCCTCTTTTCAAGAAGAGGGAGGGGCTAATAGAGGAGTTGTGGGGAGAAGGTGTGTTGGAAAGAGATAAATTGAGAGAGGGGGACCAAGTAGAATTGGTGTCATTATTCGAGATATAAATTTGAGGGGAGTTCACAAAGGAGACTTTTTCTTACCAAAGGAAACAAGGGAATTAGCAGCTAGAGCTTTACCTTTGAGGAGAGCAAGGAGGTTGGATCATGTTTCATTTCTTAAAAGGATGGGGGTTAGTAATAGAGGAAGGAGTGCCAGGATTTTTAACAATGTAGTGTAAGTTCATACCCACTTGGATGAGAGAGGGGTTAATTATGTGCAAGAGTGAGGAGAAGGTTGGGGTGAGGGCTAGGTTGAACTAGTAGAGATGGTAAATTGAACCTTGGTGGAGAGTCAAAGACTTACCATTGTTAAGGATAGCTTTCATAGACTAATCCAACAATGAATGAATCTATAAGGTAAAATTCATCTTCATATTATGCTTAAGATTATTAAGCATAGGAAAAAGTTGAGAATGAAACCTTTTCTAATGACCTTCTAGAGTGACATTCTTCATGCTTCATGATCTCACAATTATTGGGCTCCTCATGGACAAGGTTGCCACCCATGGTGGTCGGTCTAGTAAGAATGAAAAAGCAATAATGAAACACTAGGAAATGGAGGTTCCAAAAAATTCTATTACAAATAACAAAGGCAAGATGAAGATTGAGAATGAACTTACAATAATGTTGATTATAATGTTATGATGGTGTGATAATGACATTTAAGCTTACTTACCTATATTATTTTTTATTTAGATAATTTGAAAAGGATAATAAATGATGACATTATGATATATTATAAAAATTAATATGTATAAGTGTTTAAGATTTTATAACAAGAATATTGTATTTGATTATAATTCTAAATTACATAGATTTTTCTTTATGGATTATAAGAAAATCATTTAATCTCAACATCAATTAAGATTCTTAGTAGATGAATACATGTCCTAGGAAGAAGATAGTTAACTCTATGCCATTGCAAACTCAAATTAGAATTCATGGTGTTTCAAACCATACAGAACCTAAGGCAACTTAATTAATGCAAAACGAAAAAAAAATTGTCTCTAAAAATGACTTTTCCTACCTTACAATTGGATTGATTTCTCTACAAAGATTTCTTCTCACACATATCTTAAGATTAATTGCTTAGAATTTTTTTAATCTTAATGCTAAGGTAAATTTCTCTAAAGGTTGTGCTATTATGAATCAATTAAAAAATATTATTTTCAATTTCAATTCCAAGATACATCTATTAACTTGTATATTTTTGAAAAATGTTTGGACAACTACTCTTTACATATAAAAGGTTTAAGGACATTCACTAAATCAAATTTAGGGATTTGCTTAGAATAATTACATGAAATTATTTGATGTAAGGACATGACTCCTTATTACATTGTCCAAGTTGAATTTGATTCCTAACAACTAAAATTGAACATTATTTTTATAATTCTTTGTTATTTGTATAGGCTATGATATTTTGTAGATAGTCTAAAGTGTAATTTGAGGTATTCTTATTATGTGTGAACTTTTCCTCTTTGGATCTCTTCAAATCAAGAAAAAATATTGGTTAAGTAGTGTAAGCTATATTCTACAAACTCTTAGTATCTTCTTGTAGGGCCACAAACATTGGAGTGGGTTAGAAATATATTAATAACCACATACAAGAGGATATTTATATGGCCTACATCCAATATACTTGAATTTCTCCACCTAGGCCATTGGGTCCAAAATGATATATTATGCACCTGCATTTCCCCAAATATGTGATGGAGAGATTATCCTTGCATAATACCTTTGACATTGTTAGTCTCATGGACTTAGACTTCCCTTTAGTGCAATGCATATTGGATCCCATTAATTAAGGATTGAGATCACTATTTTCCAAAAGAGAAATAAATGTGCCAACTTAGCTTTTAGGAGGTAGAGACTAGGGATCATTTTATTTACATATGCACATTTTTATAAATTATATAGAAGATTTTGGTGTCTCTTTATTGATTTATTACAATCTTTAGAAACCTTCCTTGAATATCAAGAGCATAAGTGTTTGACATCATATATAAGAGAATCTTGCATGTTTAACTGTTGTCAATTGAGTAAGATGAAATAAATAGGTACCCTAATTAAGAATGCTTTTAGAGAATGGTCAAAGAAAGCATAAAGTCTTCTAGCCTAATAAATATACAATGATGCATATATACCAATAGAAAAATCCATCTTATTAATGTGTTAACTTTAATTTATTTTAACCTTTTATTTTGACTATAAACTCTAGACTTCGGTATTTATGGATTTTATTTTTCCATGGGAGGCCAAAACAGGATGACCAAAATATTGAAACACTTCCCTTGACCGAAAAAAAGGGAGAAACGGTCGTCACTGCTATACTAACTCTCTAATTCCAGCCAGGCAACACTTCATGCGTATCACCAGACGACTTCCCTCTCCAAACAATTAAAACTTAGCAATATCATGACCACTGTTGGAGCTTTGAAACTGTCAATTTCATGACCGTCTAGGGCAATGCTTTCAACTCTCCTGTAACGACCCTGATCTGATCCACATCCATTAATTGCTTTCCAGATTTGTTGGTTGAAATAGTTAAAAACACGTTTCCAGAATTCAGAGGCGAGGAAGCTTTGAATCAAGCGCTTTCAATCTCACTTTCCTCGTAGCTCAGAATGGAATAGAGTAATTCAGAAGCGTGCATCTAGAAATCCTGCGATCCAGTTGTGATTGTCAATTAGTCATAGGATTTTCTATATGTACTATGGTATTAGATTATATTTGACCTAGAAATTCATGTGATCATTATATAATGTAGATTTATAGTTAAGTTGTATACCAAACACATGATTGAATATATTTACTGTTACCATTTTGTACTCATTCATTAATACAGATTTGACTTACAAACCTGCATGATAGTTACGTTGATTGCATCATATTTAAGGTATTTAAAGAATCTTGTTACCCTGCAGGCCAATAAGATTGCGATTGATTTCCATGGATTCGACGAGTAAGAAAGGAAGTGGAAAAAAAGCGGATAAAAAGATGACATATTTCTATCTGCCGAAGAAGAATTTAATAGAGAAGATGACATATTCTACTTGTCAGCGCAGTCGCCCAATATGTGGACGAATATGGCGGAGGCTCTACTACTCACGCCTCCTCGCCCAAAGGACGAATTTGAAGACACTGATTTGGTGGATCTTCTTTTCTCCCTTTGGAGTGACTGAGCTGTTTAGAAATTGTTTGTACTAACTTCAATTTCGATTCAGTCAACTTTTGTTAGAAAGTAATTTTTTCCATTGGTTGTGGAAATAGAAATTATAGTTTTTGCATGAGTAAATTCTATAAAAGATAAAAGAGGTATGATGTAAATAATTTTTATTATGTAATCAAATTTAATGAAACGATAAAAATATATTTCATGTGCAACAACACTTTGTGTAAATGATTGTGTTTATCTGAATTGATGTGTTAAACAAGTTATTGTGTTTCTATCATCTATGTATTTGGTTTTTTTGTTTATCTCCATTAAACCTAACAACAACTTTTAGATTACCTACTGATAGAACACGCAGGGCATAATAATCGTTCCCAGCGTATTGTAAGACACAAATATTGTTATAATTTTGTATCTGAAACATCATTAATGGTGCGGGAAGGAAATTATATACTGTGACTTATGATTCAATAGCGCCCTTTTTGGTTTCACTTGTCATTTCTGTGTATTCTACTTATTCATGACTTCTGGAGCTTGGGTTAGTTTGAAGTTACATGAAGAAATTTTTAAAACTAAGGAATTACACAGTAAGTTCCCTTCTTTTGCAACATTTCCTTTCCAGAAGTTGCGAAGTCTCATCGCTTTGGTCTATAATCTGGTAAGGCAAAGATAGTACCAAAATTGTGTAGTACTGTGCAGTATTCATAGCTATCGCTTAAATTCTTTTGCTATCTCATGCAGAGAGCTGATTTATGGAGAGCTTAAAGAGTTCTAATTTGTGATTTCAATTTTAGTCCAAATAAATTTTATAAAAAAAAAGTGGTCATGGTTTTGAATCTTAATAGTTTGCTTTATTGTCTATTCCATCATCATTAGACTGTATATTTGATCAGACTGTCAAGAATCATAAACTTTTTTCATGTGATCAGTGGCGTTAGCACGACACGCCCTCCAGTACCACGGGGACGGGAGAACCTAGACCTCAAGACCTCTTGCCTCAATAAGATGCTTTAGCCAGTCGAGCTAGACCCGTCTATATATATTTGATCATATTTATTGATTAATTTAATTTTCAATTAATTAAGAAATACAATCAAATGTGCAGTCTATGGCTGAGTAAATGTGGCCTGTATTTATATTAATTGAGAGGGATTATTGGTCAATTTTAGTTATATTCCTGAAAATTTCTTTTTCTGTTTGTTTATATAAATTTGGTATTTTTTTTCTATTTGATTATATAAATTTTGTATTCATTACTATTTGATCATATTTTATGATTTTTTCTTGTCTTATTATCTCATTTTACTATGGATCATGAAGTGACTTGAACTTAATGATTTTTTCTATCATTTCACATCAATGAAGAAAAAATTTATATAAACAAATAAAAAATAAATTAGGTTAATTTATTTATATTTGAAGTTACATTGGTAAAGCTATTAGGATTAAAAAGGAGACAGGTTTGAGGAGTTAATTTTTTTTACTGACGTGGCAGACTGTTTACCTGAGGCCAACTATAGCAAAACATTCGTGAACTACTGTTGGGAGATATATAACCAGGAAATTTAAGTGGAAGGACAAAGTAACAGAGGCAGAGAACAGAACTAAGCTACAGTAGATCGTTGTTAACGCTTTGCGTACTTCTCTAGCCTGCATAAAATGGTCATAAATATTCTACACGGAGAAAGTGTCCACACAGAATATGTATGTCTTCGATTCATTAAAGTAGCCGTTATCTGTTGAAGACACCTTTCCTTCTGAAAGTACTCGTAGGAAACTTTCCTTCATGGGACCAATAGTACTTCGGAAATTTCCAATTTTATGTCCTTGCTTATAATGTGTACTCCCCACAATTTGGTGAGTCAAATTACATTTGAATAAATTGAAAGTGAGATATTTGATGTTTGCTCTCTTCAAACTACAAATGTAAACACAACCTAGCATTGTTTCATGTTTTCATGGCTATGCTTTTTCTTTTCAACGATTTTTTTCACAATTTAAACATGTTTTATTTTTTTTTGGTCTTTGAATTTGTTTCAATATATAGAGCTCTTAAATGGACCACACTCTCGTTAGTGGAACATGAATTGGATGAGTACGTGGTAAGAGAGAATCGTATTATTTGAGTGGAGATGTATTTTTTACAAATTTATATAGAGAATTGCAAGGAGAGGCAGAGGATCCATATAAATTACAATGGATTTGATAGTCTAGATGGTCTTATGGGTAGATTAGCACAATCTTCAGATATTTCATTTGGACTATATACTTACATATAGTTTGGGATTGCCTAGGTATTATTCCTTAAGCCTTGAATTTGGATGAAACACTAATGTTTATCATTATAATTAGAAGAGATAGATATGATTGTTGGACTAATCATCAGTGTCTTTCTTCGGATTTGAGACGTGGACTAATTGTCAGTGTTTCCCTTTAGATTCAAGACATGGACTAATTGCCACTTGTGGATTTGTTTATCTCTGGCACTTGTATCGAGTGTTAACAAGTCAATCTTTTGATGCAATGAAAAACATGTTTCAACAAATGGTATCAGAGCCGTGGTGATGGGTTTGAATCCCCTCAGCTAACATTGAGGGGGAATTGTTGGAATAATCACCAATGTCTCCCATCATATTCAGGACATGGACTAACTGGCTCTCATGGATCTATTTATCTCTGACATTTGTATTGGGTATTAATAGGTTGATCTTTTGGAACAATGAAAAGCATGTTCCAACAATCACATCCTTCAACTTGCAAGCATTGGCTAATGATGAGAAGGTTAATGAGCTAGTTTAGGTTTCTATGGGGATGATGCAATAATTATTGTTACATATAAGGACTTATGGTAGAGGATATGGTCTTGCCTTTATCCAATAGATGCAAGTGTGGCAAGAGAAACAAGAGGTAACACACATCCAACAAAAGTTGGTGAGGAGATAGTAGAGAGGAACCCCTAGATTTAGCCCCATTGTAGTACATAGTCAACGATGAGTGGGCCAATCCAACTAAATAATAGTCAATGTTTGAATTTTTGTTCTTTCATGTTATTAATGATAATATACTTTATGTTAGTTGATATTAATGAGTGGATTACTTTGATTGCTTCAACTATTGATCATTTAGGAGGTGTATACAAAATGAGCTTCCAACCAATCACACTTATTTATTGGGTTATTGTTTTTTCTTGTGCTATGTTTGATGAGTGTTTTAGATTTTATTTAATTTTATTGGGTCATGGTATGAACTAGTTATGGGCATAACTGCTACCAATTATCATTTACTCTTGAAATTAGACATATAAAGAAAACATAAACTTTAATAATCATATTCAATGGAATAAGATATATGTAAAAGGTTATCATGTGCTTGTTTTATTACTTGTAGCATATAAAGGCATGGTTAAACAAGTCTAGGAGTTGGGAATCATTAAATTATTTGTGCTATGTAGAAAATAATTCAATATTTGCCTAAAAGCTTACTTGTTTATGAACCATATTCTATCTAGGCTACCTTTTATAATGGTTACATGCCTTGTTACTACTTACTCAAGTGTGAGATAATTACATTGAATATGAAATCTATGAGCATTATTTTGACATTATTGATTTGAAATGGGTATCTCTATCACTATAGTCTAGTTTATGTTAAACATAGTACAAAATCAAAGGCTTTTGAGCAATGAATTCAATATAAGACATGTGTCTCCTGTTTGGTTAACTTTGGGTACTCTAAAACATATGTACATATTACCATAATTATTAAAGAATAGGTCTTAAGGACTATTGCAAGGTTAATATTGATATACTAGAGAATGAATACTTGGTTGGAAACTTCCTAAATAAATTTTATATTAATTAAGTAATGAAATTAATGGCCAATAAAATATGATATATAGATTGTATTGTTATATGAGCTTAGAAATCTATTTCTTAGGAATTCTCGGTCATTTAAATGTAAATATAGCTAACTCAATGTTTCCACTATCCTATGGAAAATGTAATATATTTCATATGTCTAAATACATAGCACTTTCATATGATCGCATGGTTTGACTTACTATTATCTTTGGAATTTCAAGACATGATCTATGAACACCTTATGATTATATTTTTATGAATCATAATGGGATGGAATTTGTCTTGAAAATTTAAAGGCACATTTTTATTTTTGTCATAAGGAAATGGTTAATTTGATTATGAATAATGAATTAAAATATTTTGATACTATTTAATCCAAACCTATAAGGGGTTTGTGGGAACTACAATTAAACTATGTCTATGCAATTTAGGAGTGATCACAATTGTATTATGACACTCTTATGTTACAGAGAAGTGGTAACAATTGTATTAGATCAAACATCTCAAACCTTGTCCAAGGTATAATTATTAGTCAATTTTAATTTATTAGATTCCCACACCAGATACCTCTTCTTTTCATATGTTGTACTCTTCTATGAAACCACTCAAGAAGGGTAGGATCCTTCCTTTTGGGGTGGCATATAAGGGGGCCTATGCAACTCTATGATGGAATAAAAATCACCCACATGATGCTCTCTCCCCTTTATCTTCATGAAAATGTAGATTACTAATTATATTAGTAATCAATATAAATATTTTATGTTGCAATATTATTTTTACTATGTGTATGAATGACTAACATATAATTGATGTGTCGGTACTTATGGTACTTAAAATATATAAGGGCTATTTTTTTCCTTTTTGATAATTTGAAGATTCATATAATTCTAAAAATGATATGTAAACAAGTGATTATATTGTTGATTATATTGTTATGATGATGTGATAATGATGTCTAAGTTTACTTACCTATATTATTTTTATTTAGAAAATTTACAAAGGATAATAAATGACGATATAATGATAAATTGTAAATGTTTATATGTATGTATTTAAGATTTATATGTTCAAGAATGATTTATTTGATTATTTCTAAATTACATTAGTAGATTTTTCTTTATGAATTATAAGAAAATCATTTAATCTCAACATCAATTAAGATTCCTAGTAGATGAATACATGTTCTAGGAAGAAGATAGTTAACTCTATGCCATGGAAAACTAAAATTAGACTTCATGGTGTTTTTTAACCATAAAGAACTTAATAAAACTTAATTAATACAAAAGAAAATAAAATTTATAGGTCTAAAAATGACTTTTGCTACCTTACAATTGGATTGAGTTGCCTACATAGAGCTCTTCTTACATATAATCTTACCATAGATATCTGAAGATTAAGGGATTAGACTTTATTTTAATCTTATTGTTAAGGTAAAGTTTTCTAATGATTGTGCTATTATGAATCAATTAAGAAAAAATGTTTTGAATTTCAATTCCAAGATACATATTTTAAATTATATATTTTTGACACGTGTTTGAACAAATAATCTTTATGCATAAAAGGTTTAAGGACATTCTCTAAATCAAATTGAGTGGGCTTGCTTATAATTTAATTACAATTTATTTTCTTGAAACTATTTGATGTAAAGATATGACTCCTTCTAATGTTGTCCAAGTTGAATTTGATGCCTAGTAACTAAAATTGAATAGTATTTTTAGGATTGTTTGTTATTTGTATTGGCTATGAGATTTTATAGATAGTATAAAGTGTACTTTTAGTTATTCTTATTATGTGTGAAATTTTCCTCTTTGGATCTCTTCAAATCAAGAAAAAATGTTGATTAACTAGTGTAAGCTATATTCTACAAACTCTTAGTATCTTCTTGGAGGGCCACAAACCTTGGAGTGAGCTAGAAAGATATTAATAATTGCATTCAAGAGAATATTTATACGGCCTACATTCAATATACTTGAATTTCTACACCTAGGCCACTTGGCCCAAAATGGTATCATTATGCACCTACATTTCTCCAAATATGTGATTGAGAGAACTATCCTTGCATAATACCTTTCACATCGTTGGACTCATGGACTTAGACTTCCCTTAGTCCAATGCATGTCGGATCCCATAAATTGAGGATTGAGATCACTATTTTCCAAAAGAGAAATGAATTTGTCAACTTAGCTTTTAGGAGGTAGAGACTAGGGATCATTTTATTTACATATGCACATTTTTATGAGTTATATAGAAGATTTTGGTGCCTCTTTACTGTTTTATTATAATCTTTAGAAACCTTCCTTGAATATCAAGAGAAAAAGTGTTTGACATCATATACAAGAGAATCTTGCATGTTTAACTATTGCTAACAATTGAGTAAGACGAAATAAATAGGTACCCTATTTAAAGAAGCTTTTAGAAAATGGTCAAAGAAAGCATAAAGTCTCCAAGCCTAATAGATAAACAATGATGCATATATACCAATAGAAAAATCAACCTTATAAATATGTTGACTTTAATTGCTTTTAACCTTTTATTTTGACTATAAACTCTAGACTTGGTACTCATGGATTTTTTTCCATGCGAGGCCAAAACAGGTTGACCAAAATATTGAAACAGTTACCTTGGACCGAAAAAACCGGAGAAACGGTCGGCGCTCTATCCTTACTCTCTAATTCCAGCCAGGCAAGACTTCATGTGTATCACCATACGACTTCCCTTTCCAAACCATTAAAACTTAGCAATATCATGACCACTGTTGGAGCTTTGAAACTGTCAATTTCATGACCGTCTAGAGCAATGCTTTCAACTCTCCTGTAACGACCCTGATGTGATCCGCATCCACTAATTGCTTTCCAGATTTGTTGGTTGAATCAATAAAAACACGTTTCGAGAATTCAGAGGCGGGGAAGCCTTGAATCTCGCTTTCCTCGTAGCTCAGTATGGAATAGAGAAATTCAGAAGCGTGCATATATAAATCCTGCGATTCAGTTGTGATTGTCAATTAGTCATAGAATTTTTTATATGTACTGTGTTGTTAGATTATATTTGACCCAGAAATTCATGTGATCATTACATTATGTAAATTTATAGTGAAACTGTATACCAAACACATGATTGAATATGTTTACTGTTACCATTTTGTACTCATTCATTAATACAGATTTGACTTACAAACTTGCGTGATAGTTACGTTGATTGCATCATATTTAAGGTAGTTAAAGAAACTTGTTACCCTGCCGGCCAATAAGATTGTGATTGATTTCCATGGATTCGACGAGTAAGAAAGGAAGTGGAAAAAAAGGGATAAAATGGTTACATATTTCTACCCGCTGAAGAAGAATTTAATAGACAAGATTGCTCTGAATTGAGCATTGTAGAGAGTAATGGTGAAGCAGCAATGCAATCAACAGGCGAAGTGGATCCTATGGAGGATTTGCTAGTGCAGTCGCCCAATATGTGGACGAATATGGCGGAGGCTCTACTACCCACGCCTCCTCGCCCAAAGGACGAATTTGAGGACACTGATTTGGTGGATCCTCTGTACTCCCTTTGGAGTGACTGAGCTGTTTAGAAATTGTTTGTACCAACTTCAATTTCGATTCGTGAACTAGTGTTGGGAGATATTTAACAAGGAAATTGAAGTAACAGAGGCAGAGAACAGAACTGGGCTATAATGGATCGTTGTTAACGCTTTGATACGCTGAAAGTACTCACACAAAATAAATATTTTTTCGATTCATTAAAATAGCCGTTATCTATTGAAGACGCCTTTCCTTCTGAAACTACTCATAGGAAGTTCCTTCATGGGACCAATAGCACTTCGCAAATTTTCAATATTATGTCCTTTCTTATATTGTGCACTCCCCACAATTTGGTGAGTCAAATTACATTTGAATAAATTGAAAGTGAGATATTTGATATTTGCTCTCTTCAAATCTACAAATGTAAACACAACCTAGCATTGTTTCATGATTTCATGACTATGCTTTTTCTTTTGAACGATTTTTTTCACAATTTAAACCTGTTTGTTTTATTTTTTTGTCTTTGAGTTTGTTTCAATATATAGAGCTCTTGAATGTCGAAAACTATCTCATTAATGGAACATGAGCTGGATGAATCGGTGATAAGAGAAGATCATAATATTTGAGTGGAGATGTATTTTTTACAAACTTATATAGAGAAAGCAAGGAGAGCTGGAGGATCCATATAAATTACAATAAATTAGATAGTCTAGATGGTCTTGTGGGTAGACTACCACAATCTTCTTATATTTCCCTTGACTATATACTTAGATAGTTTAGGATTCGTAAGGTATTACTCCTAAAGCCTTGTATTTGTAGGAAACACTAATGCTTACCATTACAATTGGGAGACATAGATATGAAATCCTTTATTTTTTAACCATTGGCTAATGATGAGTAGGTTAATGAGCTAGTTTAGGTTTCCATGGGGATGATAGAAGAATTATTATTACATATAAGGACTTATGCTAGAGGATATGGTCTCACCTTTCCCAATTGGATACAAGAGTGGCAAGAGCAACAAGAGGTAAGGAACATCCAACAAAAGTTGGTGAGGAGATAGTAAAGAGGAACCCCTAGATTTAGCCCCATTATGGTACTTAGGCAATGACGAGCGGGCCAATCCAAGTAAATAAGAGTCAATGTTTGAATTTTTGTTCTTTCATGCTATAAATGATAATATACTTTATGGTAGTTGATATTAATGAGTGGAAATTTTTTATTGTTTCAATCATAGATAATTTAGGAGGTGTGTACAAAATGAGCTTCCAACTGACCACACTAATTTATTGGGTTATTATTTTGGCTTGTGCTATTTTTGATAAGTGTTTTAGATTTCATTTAATTTGAGGGAGTCAAGGTATGAACTAGTCATGGGTATAAGTGCTACCAATTATCATTTACTCTTGAAATTAGACATAGGAAGCAAACATAAACTTTAATATTCATATTTAATGGAATAAGCTATATGTAAAGGGTTATCATGTGTTGAAGGCCTATTACTTCTAGCATATAAAGGCCTAGTTAAATAAGTCCATGAATTGGGAATCATATGGTTGAATTAGTGGTTTTATGTAGTAAATAAAACAATACATATCTAAAATCTTACTTGTCTATGAACCATATTCTACATAGGCTACTTTTTATAATCATTACATGTCTTCTCATTACTTACTCAAGTGTTAGATAATTAAATTGAAAAGAGGTATCAATGAACATTATTTTGATATTATTTCTTTGAAAGGGAATCTCTATCAATATAGTCTAGTTTATGGTAGACATAGTACAAAATAAAAGGCTTTTGAACCATGAATTCAATATAAGACATGTGTTTCTCTTGTTTTGTTAACTTTGGGTACTCTAAAACATATGTACATATTACCATAGCTATTAAAGAATAGGTATTAAGGACTATTACAAGGTTAATATTGATATACAAGAGAATAAATACTTGGTTGAAAACTTCCCGAAGAAATTTTATATTAATAAAAGAATGGAATTGATGGGAAATAGAATATGATACATAGATTTTATTGTTATAGGAGCTTATAAATTTGTGTCTTAGGAATTCTTGGTCATTTAAATGTAAATATATCTAACTCAATATTGTCACTATCTTGTGGATGAAGCAATCTATTTCATATGTCTAAACACATAGCTCTTTCATGTAATCACAAGGATTGACTTATTTTTATATTTACTTGAGACATAATCTATAAGAATATTAGGATTATACTTTAATGACTCATGATGAGATGGAGTATATTTTTATTTGTATTATAAGGAATTGGTTAATTTGATCATGAATAATGAATTCAAAGATTTTGATACTGTTTAATCCAAACCTATAAGTGGTTCATGGGAACAACAACTAAAATATGTCTACACACACTTTAAGAGTGATCAAAATTTTACTATGAAACTCTTATATTATGGAGAAAAGTTCACATTCATATTAGATCAAACATTTCAAACATTGTGCAAGGTATGATTATTAGTGAATTTTAATTTGTTAGATTCCCACACTACATACCTCTTTTTATATGTGGTACTCTTATAAGAGATTTTTCGTGAAGGTTAGGGTCCTTTCTTTTGGGGCAGCATGTAAGGGAGCCTATACAACTCTTTGATCAAAGAAAAAGAACCCACATGATGTTCTCTCCCATTTATCTTCATGAAAATATAGAATCATGTACTAATTATATTGGTAATTAATATAAATATTTTATGTTCCAATATTTTTTTAACTATGTGTATGCATGACTAACATGTAATAGATGTGTTTCTTGGGTCATGCTTTTGATGAGGAGGACGCATTTTTGGATGTTGTTGTTGGAGTCAACATGAGTGGGAGATATTGGATGGGCTCCTATGAATAAGAATGTCGGTGTCTTTGAAGGTAAGGGGAACCCTGTTCGTGTTTGGTCTCCTACTAGGATCGACCTAGGAGACTGCTCTTCCTTGCTTAAGGTGGCTGGAGATGGGGATTTTTCTCTGTTGGTGCTCTTCAGTGGTGCTACGGGTGGGGACTCTGTTGATGCCCTAGTTGGGGGTTTTGCTACTTTTGGTGATGTTGTGGTTTTCAAAGGGTGTTGATAGGCAGGTTTGTTGCCCTCAGTGTTTTTTGGTGCTGGGTGGTTGCCCCTTCTACTTTTCTGCTCTTTGTAGGGAGTGTGGGGTTGCATGGGCTTCCTTGATGTTTTTGGGTTGAAGAAGGGGCTTATCTCTAGTTCTACTTGGTCTAGTAGGATGGCTTGGGGGATTTACTTGTTGGCCCTTTCTTCTTCTCATTTCTTCTGGGGTGTTCTTTGCTTCCGTGCATTCACTGTTTTGTGTATCTCTGGTCTTGGCGACATGGTTTTGGTTTCCTTTTGGCAAGGAGTGTGGGTTTGCATGGGCTTCCTTGGAGGTTCTAGGTTGAAGAAGGGGCTTATTTCTAGTTCTTCTTGGTGTAGTAGAATGGCTTGGGCGCTTTATTTGATGGCCTTTTCTTCTTCTTCTCACTTCTTCTAGGGTGTTTGTTGCTTCTACGCATTCTCTATCTAGAGGCTCCCTTTTGGGGTTTTTGTTGGCATGGTTTTGGTCTCCAATTAGCAAGTGAAGTTCAATGTTTTTTATCATGGTTTGGAGAATGTTATGGGTTGTTGGCCCATTTGGTGGAGTGGCTATGCTGTCCAATTTTGTTTCTCCCTATACTCTGCTGGGTTTTGTGTGGGCCTGTGCTAGTGTTATCAAGAGTCCTTCATGTTGAGAGCAGGTGTCTTTCTGAATCCCTTGTTTTTGGTTTACCCCCTATGTGCCATGTTATACATTGATGACATTTGGGGGATGGTGTTGTGGCTGGACCCTTCTGTGGGTATGGATTTGGTGTTGTATTAGATTGGTTTAGTGCTAAAGGTTTCAAGAGCTGGGTGGTTTTTAGAGATACTTTTGATGACCCAGAAGTTGTTGTTGTGGTTGCTTGCTTTGGTTCTCTTTCTCACTATAGTTTCTTCCTTCTCCTTGAATACTAGGTCTTCTTTTGAGGTGAAGACCTCTCCTTTAGAGGTGGAGTCCTCTACCTCTCAGGTTGAGGTGTATTCTATGGTTGAAGGCCTCTCCCTGCTTTTCCCATTGAGGTGATTCCCATTTCTATTGAGGTTGAATGGTGGTTGCTAGGGGTGTTAGGGCTATGCTAGGTCAAACGAGCTAGATTTTGTCTCCTATAGAGGTGGAGAGAGAAATGGGATTTTATGGAACACGCTTGGAGCTTCAAGTTCTTATGATGACCTCTCCTATAGAGGTGGAGAGAGGATGTTGTTGGGCAAGGTTTTGTCTACTTGTGGGGCTTTTCTTCTACAAACCTATCACTTAGTAGTTATAATCGGTGGTATGGAGAGACTTATCTTCTTTAGTAACCATCATGTTATGGCTTGGCTTTTGTAGGATTTTCTCTTGGGTTTAAGGTCCCCACCAAAACTTGGTTGTAATGGGTTATTGGTCCCGTCAAAACAAATGGGGTTAAGATCCATGTAATATCTTGGTTTTGTGTTGGGAAATTGGTTTTGGTTGCTCTTTTTTCTACTGCGGAGCTTTTTTGACTTCTCTTTAGGTAGCTTGGACATCCTTGTTTGGGTTTCGGGTCCCTTCAAAACCTGATGGTTTCAGGTCCATTCAAAACCTATTGTATATGGTTTTGGGTCCATCCAAAACCTATTTTTCCCAATTATCAAAAACATGTAATAGATGTGTGGGTACTTATGGCACTTAAAATGTATAGGGGTTGTTTTATGTCCTTTTTTAATAATTTGAAGAATCATATAATTCTAAAAAATGATATGTAAATAAGTGATTAAATTATTGATTATAATGTTTTTGATTAGATAAAGTGGGAAGGGCCTAGAACAATTACAAACCAACCATCGAGGAAAAAGAGAGGAGTCTCACAAGGAGTGAGACATGAAAAGAACAAAAAAGACAAGAACTTAGCAAAAAATATCAACAACTAACAAACACACAAAAGCGACCAACCCAAGACCATCCAACCAAGAAGACCAATTATTGGTTTCCTAAGAGGTGAAGGCCTTTGATGGCCTACCACTCCTTGGTTAAGAACACCAACTTATCCTCAAAGGATAGATCATTGGCAACACTTTTAACAATTTTCTCTAGGGTGATAAGCTAGGTGTTGTCTTTGGGTTTTCTTTTCTTGTTGAAGCCTGAAGGGGAAGAAATAGAATCTTCATCCATTTCATGCTTAACTCTATTATTCTTTAACTCTTGTTGAAAATATTGAATAGTCATGGTCATATTCTTGACAATCTACTTATTGTAATTAATGATCTTTTGCATATTGATCAAAATTTTATCCTAGTTGGCTTGAAGGACAGTAATCAAATTTTCCAAATCCTTATGATCCTTAGTCAACTAGATCACCTCCATGATTCTCTTGACTTATTTCTCTAGCTCATCCCCAATTTTCCAAGGTTTCAACTATTCCTTTCATCATTTCCTAATACTCCTCATCCACCACCTTTCTAGGCCAATTAGAAATCTTAGACAAAATTATAGGCTTCATAGTTTGAATTTTTTTCTTGGTTGTAAACAACAAGGCAAGGTTTTATTTGAGAATTTTTTTTTAGATATTGGTAGCCTTGCACATGCTATTAATTTTTTCATATAGAGGAACACAATTCTTGCAAGAGGGGGGGGGGGGGGGTTTGAGAGGCTAAGGGATCTTCAGTAGTGTCTTGAGAAGACAACTCCTCTTTTCCAATAGAGGAAGGGTGATAACAAAGGAGTTGTGTGGAGTAGGTGAGTTGGCAGGACAAAAATCGAGGGAGGGGAGCCAAGTAGAACTGGAGTCATCATTTGAGATAGAAATGTGAGGGGGTCCAAAAAGGAGACTTTTTTCTTACCAAAAGAAACAAGGGAATTAGTAGCTAAATATTTTCCTTTTGAGGAGTACAAGGGGGTTGGATTGTGTTTCCTTTCTGAAAAGGAGAGGGTTTAGTAACAAAGGAAGGAGTGCCATGATTTTTAACAATGTAATCCAAGTTCATACCCACTTGGATGAGAGAAGGAATAGTTATGCATGCAAGTGAGGAGATGGTTGGGGTGAGAGATAGGTTGAACAAGTAGAGAAGTAAATTAAACTATGGAGGAGAGGAAAATAATTACCATTGTTAAGGTTAGTTGTCATAGACTAGTCTAACAATGAATGAATCTATAAGGTAAAATTCATCTTCATATTATGTCTAAAATGATTAAGCATAGGAAAATTTTGAGAATGAAAGATTTTATAATGACCTTCTAGAGTGACATTCTTTATTCTTCATGCTCTCACTATTATTGGGATCCTCCTGGACAAGGTTGCCACCCATGGCAGTCGATCTAGTAGGAATGATGAAACACCAGGAAATGGAGGTTCCAAAATCTTCTACCACAAATAATAGAGGCAAGATGAGGATTGAGAATAAAATTATAATATTGTTGATTATAATGTTATGATGATGTGATAATGAAATTTAAGCTTACTTACCTATATTATTTTTTATTTAGAGAATTTGAAAAGGATAATAAATTATGATATGATAAATTATAAAAATTTATATGTATAAGTGTTTAAGATTTTATAATAAGAATATTTTATTTGATTATAACTGTAAGTTACATTATTAGATTTTTCTTTATGAATTATAAGAAATCATTTAGTCTCAACATCAATTAAGATTCCTAGTAGATGAATGCATGTCCTAGGAAGAATATAGTTAACTCTATGCCATTACAAACTCAAATTAGAACACATGGTGAATTTACTATAAAGAACCTAAGGTAACTTAATTAATACAAACTAAAAGAAAATTTGTAGGTCTAAAATGACTTTTCTTACCTTACAATTGGATTGAGTTGTTTGCATAGAGCTCTTTTGACATATGTCTTAAGATTAGGTGTTTAGAATTTCTTTAATCTTATTGCTAAGGTAAATTTCTCTAAAGGTTGTGCTATTATGAATTTCAATTCCAAGATACATCCTTTGACTTATATATCTTTGAACATATTTGGAAAACTACTCTTTACAGATAAAAAGTTTAAGGACATTCACTAAATCAAATTTAGGGGATTGATTAGAGTAATTACATGAAATTATTTTATGTAAGGACATGACTCCTTATTATATTGTCCAAGTTGAATTTGATGCCTAACAACTAAGATTGAACATTATTTTTATAATTGTTTGTTTTTGAAAAGGAAAAAATAGGTTTTACAGGGACCTGAAACCATGAAGTTTAAACAACAAAAGATAACCAAAGATAGTACAAACAACTGGACAGCTGTCCCAAAAAAGGAGATGACAACATCAAAAGACAATAGGGCCCTAAAAAAGGACCGCCCAAAAAGCCAACAAATAAAACATCACATTACTCCAAGGTGTTAAGTAAATCCTCGGCTTCCTTTTCAACATTCTGCATGTCCTGTAACCCCTGCTTGAGAATTTGGACCGTATGAGATGAAGTCGGGGTCTTCCTCTTGATGTTAGCCCCGGTACGGGTCAAAATCCCTTCACCAGCCGATCTGCTGCCTCCCCTGTCCGCATCCAAATCCACAACCAGCAAACCCTTTTGGTTTTTTTCAAGTTTTTCCACCATCGCATTGATGATGATGGTGTTATGCCTTGCAATTTTGTGATTATTAGCAACAATAGCCCTAATGTTTTGTTCAATCTTGGACATGCTGCACTCGATGCTAGCCAATCTATCCTCCTGTAATTACTGTCTTTTCCTCAGTAATGGAGTTTCTTGTTCATCATTATCTCTACTGTTCCAAAAAAAATTCTGCTCCAAGTCCATGACCTTGTTGCTAAGATCAAGAACATGACCTTTCAAATTGCAGACTTCTTTTTGGGTCCATTTGAGAACGGTAAAAAGGCCATCCATACTTTTTTTCACTATACTAACCAAATCCTCAGGCTTAAGCTTATTCAGGGAAGAATTAATTTCATCCTGAATAGGAGACTCAAAATGATCATTCCCAAAATTACTAGAAGCAGGGGCACTAGGGGCTGATTCCTTACTGACCATGGGCTTTTCAGAGAGGATTTCCATAGAATTCCCTGAATACGAAACTAGTTTCATAATAAGATTACCTTTCAACCCTGGGGACAAACCAAGAGTACGGCAACCGGGAGATGACTGGGGATTAAGATAGGGCGGGGAGATAAAACCCGGACTAGGGCACTCATGCAGAGGTTTCCGTTTAGGACAAGACAGCGGGGTAGAACCCATAAGGGTTTTCTGACAAGACAAGGACTGAGGAGCAATGGTATAAGGGCCAACAAGAACACAAGCTGGGGGCCCGGGGTTCGATTTCCCTACTACTTTCTGTCTCCTCATCATCCAACTCTTCAATATCAATAGTTTTAGGCAAAGTAGGTAAATTTTGAAAATACTAAAAAATGAGCCTAACAAGACCAGGGTGAATAATAGCATTCCTCCTAGGGTTTCTTTCCACATCATCAAGGCAGTTCTTCAGAGAAGAAAATAAGTAAAAAGAAAGAGATATACGAACCTTATGCCAGAAATGGTTCAAAATGGTAAAGTGGTAACCATAAACTTTGGTAAAGCGCCCGTCAACTGTGATATATTCCATAACAACTCTTAAGACTTTCCTCCAAATAGATTTGATGGACTCCACATCAAAGTAGCTATTAGCAACCTTCACCATCTTAGCTTTCTCCTTATCTTTTTTGGGAAATTTAATGACCGCTTCATCAGAGAATCGTCAATCCTGATAGAATTTAACACCCTCAGTTGAAAGACCAGTTATCTCCCCTATTAAGTCCTCACTCAGCTTAACATTCCTGCC
This sequence comes from Sequoia sempervirens, assembly GCA_007258455.2. NCBI lineage: Eukaryota > Viridiplantae > Streptophyta > Pinopsida > Cupressales > Cupressaceae > Sequoia > Sequoia sempervirens. Next base: position 263,886,055 of record VDFB02193867.1, on the reverse strand, counting down.
AAACATCATGATCTCACCATTTTTCCAGTTTTTTACAAAATAGTTCAGAATCCCCTCATCCGTACCATGGAGCTTTTCCATATATGGGACTAAACCCCCCTTTTCAATTCTTTCCCATGCTTTAGCATTCTTTCTATGCTCCTGAAATTGCTCGGCTCCGCTTTCTTTCTCCAATCATAATCAGCCTCACTGTCAACAAACATAGAATAATTGTTCGGTCTCGCTTTAGGTATTTTTGTCAAACACCCGTAAAGTTCGTAGACCCTTTTTAAAAGGAAATGATTCCGTCCCATCAAATCTAATGAAATTGATGTACCTGATCTTTATCCGCTTCATGACTAAGATTGCCTTCTCTTCCATGCACTGAATCATAATAAATTAGCGCTTTCACTTCAGGATGGAGGTTGTCATTCTTCCTCGACGTGTTTTCCCCACCCTTCCTAACCCCTTCATTGGCGAAGAAATCTGCCACCTTATTGGCTTCTCTATAGGCGTGGGAAACTTTCACTTTATCAAAGTTGCTTAATAAATTTTTCGTGTCTTCGATCCATTTTTTAATGGTCCACGAGGGGGGGTAAGCCCAAGAATACAATTTATTATATTCAAGGAATTTCCCTCCAACCAAAGATGTTTCGTGTTGATCTTGAGGGCTAGGCTGACTGCATGAAAAGCCGCAATAGCTTCCGCGACATGATTAGTTTGAATTCCGATGTCCACAACAAAAGCCTCAATAAAATCCCCCGTGTTGTCCCTTAACACACACCCACTACCAGCTTTCCCAGGGTTACCTTTAGCCGCACCATCAAAATTGGCTTTCACCCAACCCAAAGGTGGCATAGACCAATTAGCATTATCTCTCCCACTCACAACAGGTTTGAGTATATTTGACCCAACTAATTTTGAATTCCACTTTTCGGCCATAGCAACATGAAAAGGAGACCATAAAGCTTTCTCAAACATTTTTCCAGGAATTAAAGAAAAAAATTTCTTTATAGCCCTTACAATTTTAGCAAACAAGTCCCCTTCTGACATCTCTTTATCCCTAAACACTCTATTGTTCCTTTCCTTCCAAATATTCCAAGACACAAAAGGAAGAATAAAAGACCATAGCTTTCTCACAAAAGGTTTTTTTGAAGGAGCTTTCCATTGAAAGAAAAAATCTTCAACAGAAGCAAGGAAAACCCACACCAAATCAAGAAGCCCCAGAAATTTATCCCAAATATTCGACACAAAAGGACAATAAAGAAAAAGGTGATTAATAGTCTTGGCTTCATTCTTGCACATATAACACCTGTTTGGTAATTGAATTCCTCTTTTTCCAAGATTGTCCAAAGTAAGAATCTTATTCTGTAGCATTATCCAGTAGAAAATATTGATTTTCAGAGTCAAGTGATTAATCCAAGCCTTAGCCCAGAAGGGAGGAGGCTCCATCATACTAACCAACATAGAAGTGGTAGAGGCAACTGAAAAAATACCAGACGGGTTGTCTAACCAGACAGCAATATCCTACACCTAGTGTTGAGCTGGTCTAAGGGCTCTGAAAGTCGACTGAACAGGGCCAAGATCATGACTAATGGTCTTCAAATCAACCCAATCTCTGTTCCTCCAATAATCTTTAACCAAGACTCCAAATTCCTTTTTACAAACATTCATCCATTCACTAAATTTCTCTATTCTGATTAAAGAATCTTTAAAAAGCCACCTATCTTCCCGAAACCTAACAAAATTTCTATTTCCAATCAGCCATCCAATTCCCCTTTCCAATAGCTTTCTTCCTTTACCCATATCATTCCAACAGACTGACCCACGAGGTAAAGAAGAAGAGTTTATAATTTCATTTAAATACTTTGAGGTATTCTTATTGTATGTGTGAAATTGTGGGAGTTAAATCAATAGTAAAACAAAAAAAATCAACAAAACATATTATATTAAAGATTTGAATCATAAAACTAATCTACTTGCAACAAAAAAAATCTCTAAAAATGTTCCATTGTTCTTTATTCTCAAGGATCCTTTAAATCATTTGTGCTCTTAGATTGGCATGTGCACTATAACTAGTTTGGATAACAACTTAAGAAACAAGATGATATCTAAGATGATACATGATTGATATACAAATGATATGAAGCTAACATTATGATGCTGCTATCTAAAATGAAGATGATACTATGAAAAAGGATGCTAGATGCTATGATGGAGATGTTGTATGAAATCTAAGATGATAACTACATTGTAAATATGAACTAAGACATGATTCTAAGTTAACATGAAACCACAATGCTCAAATGATAAATGCTAAATTCTCTAAACTCAAACTCTAAATGCTCCAATGTTATTCCTGCATAGTAAGTTTGCTCCAAGATGTGATATAAAATGTTGTAGCAAGGGGTTGTATTTATAGGATTTCCAAAGCGTCTTGTGATGTGGAAGCAATCAATGGTCAAGATTCAAACATGAGAGATGAATGGTGGAGATGGAAGAATCATGGAGGATGTTCTCTTGACCAAAGGAAACATGCCAAATGTATGAGAGAATCAAATGTGTGAGAAAGGCGAGTGTCAAAAGTGTGCTATGGAATTGGTTGAGAATAATGTCATTTAAATATTAGTCATATTTAAATACATATGACACTTGATGATGTGGCCAAAAAGTGTTGTAGACATGTGACTAAATTTAAATTTGAAATTATTCAAACTTAGTGAGAAGATATTTAATTAAATAAAAACAAACTATAGACATTTTTTTATTTAATTAAATTTAGAAGAATGTGGTTTAAGATGAAGAATTTAAAAAAGTGTGGACTATATAAATAAATTGAGAGTTTATTTATAAGTAGATGAATTAAATGAGTTCATTAATTAAATAGGTAGTATTTAATTAATTAATTGTCTTGACCGATTTTAGGTGTATACATTTTTCCCCTCTTTGAAGTAATGTGTTAACACATTGATTTAAAGAAAAAATTGATGTTGATATCGATAAAAAAAAAATTCGATGCCCTAGATGCTAATTTTTAGGTGATGACAGATATATTTTAGCGCATCGAACATCTATTCTAGAACAGTGTATGGATGCACTAAGATGTGCTATGAATGCACTAGAGCAGATGTTGTATGCGCTACAATATGGATGCAATGTGCTATAATAGAGGATAAATGTGCTAATCTAGAAAGATTTAGTGTTTTTTGCAAAATTTGTTTGGTTGTTTGGCTTTTGATCAATGAATCTGAATGTTTTCAAGAATATATTCTTTTGGCCAGTGAATTTTTTGTGATTTCCAACTTGTGAAGTATGGGAATTGAGTGTTCAAATGGATGATTTTTGAATTATGTTTCCAAACATAGTAGTAAGTTGTCAAACAATTGTGTCAAGCCTAGTAACTAAACATTGAGTGTGTATTCACGAATCTGGTCCGATTCTTTCGATTTCCACAGATATAACACAAGAGAAGACAATTCAAACACTTTTCTATTCTCAAGGGTCATTTAAAACATCACAATCCACATCTTAAAACTATGTTAGCTCACACAACCGTGTCACCCCCTAGAGGGTGCCCGTGTTTTTTCCTTTCCCAAGTTTTAACCAAAGTCGAATCCTCCACTTTTTCCTAGGGTCTCTGATAGTTATATGGTGAGTTTCTTGGGGAAAGATTCTTCCCTCCCCTTGCAATGTGATATAGAAAGTGTTCAAAAACTGACTCGGTTGGCTTCTACACTATAGTTCGTAGTAAGGGTTTTCGTTCAGTGCGACAATAGATAAACTCCCTCAAAAGACCTCACAACCTTTAAAACAAATGCTTTGGGGATGGTTATCTTGCACACTACCATTGAATTGCAGACTTTCCCCAAATTTGCTTTTGATTATAGTGGGTTGGAAAACTTGGCTTTGGTTGTTCCCCCTTAGGTCATTTCCATAGGGTTAGTATTTTTTCCCACTACAGCAGGCCTTCTAAAGGTGTTAACAAAGCATAAATAGTGGGTCTATCATTCTAATCACCCAATTAAGGGGAAAGCATAGGCCTATCACTTCAAGCATGAAAGATAAGGAGTTCTTCAACCTTTTAATTAAACTAGGTTCATAGTTTAATCAAAAGAAAGAATTCAAATAACTCCATCCCCTGCAAACACCATTAGTAGTTGCACAAATTTTTCTTTGACTAGCGTATAAAAAGTACTTGCAAGCAGAAAACACCAATTAGTTCTTGAGTTTTTAAGATTTTGCAAATTTAAACAAATGTGCTAAAACAATCATCCTATGCACTAAAAGATCATTCCAATGCACTAAAAGAACTACTCTATTTGCTAGAGGAATTAATGGATGTGCCAAAAGAACTACTCTATGTGCTATAGAAACTAATGGATGTGCTAAATTATTGATTGAAAGTGCTGAAAGACTCCCTGAATGCGTAAAAAAATATATCGTATGCATTGTAACAGACCCTAAATGCAATGAAAGATTTTTCGTATTCACTATAATAGAAATTGAATGCATTGAAATATTTTTTGTATGTGCCAAAAGAACTCACAGTGCCGCTAAAAAAGATTCATGTCCAACTTGTAAAATGATTTTTCCAGAAAATGTTAAATAAAAGGGGCTAGGCCCCATGGTGGGCACCAATTTATATATGTGTGAAATTGTGGGAGTTAGCAAATCTATAGTAAAACACACAAACATCAATGAGACATATTATATTAAAGATTTGAATCATAAAACTAATCTACTTTCAACAAAACAAATTTCTAAAAACATTCCATTGTTCTTTATTCTCAAGGATCCTTTAAATCATTTGTGCTCTTCAATTTGCATGTGCGCTATGACTGGTTTGGATGACAACTTAAGAAATAATATGTTATCTAAGATGATACATGACTGATATACAAATGATATGAAGCTAATATTATGATGTTGCTATCTAAAATGGGGATGATACTATGAAAAAGGATGCTAGATGCTATGATGGAGATGCAGTATGAAATCTAAGATGATAACTACAATGCAAATATGAACTAAGACATGATTCTAAGTTAACATGATACCACAATGCTCAAGTGATAAATGCTAAATGCTCTAAACTCAAACTCTAAATGCTCCAAATGCTCCAATGTTATTCCTGCATAATAAGTTTGCTCCAAGATGTGATATAAAATGTTGTACCAAGGGGTTGTATTTATAGGATTTCCAAAGCATCTTGTGATGTGGCAGTAATCAATGGTCAAGATTCAAACATGAGAGATGAACAATGGAGATGGAAGAATCATGGAGGATGTTCCCTTGACCAAAGGCAACATGCCAAATGTATGAGAGAATCAAATGTGTGAGAAATGCAAGTGTCAAAAGTGTGCTATGGAATTGGTTGAGAATAATGTCATTTAAATATTAGTCATATTTAAATACATGTGACACTTGATGATGTGGCCAAAAAGTGTTGTAGACATGTGACTAAACTTGAATTTGAAATTATTCAAACTTAGTGAAAAAATATTTAATTAAATAAAAATAAACTATAGACATTTGTTTATTTAATTAAATTTAGAAGAATGTGGTTTAAGATGAAGAATTTAGAAAAGTGTGAACTATATAAATAAATTAATAAATAGATGAATTAAAGGAGTTCATTAATTAAATAGCTAGTATTTAATTAATTAATTGTCTTGACCGATTTTAGGTGTATACATTTATTGTGTGTGAGCTTTTCCTCTTTGGATCTCTTCAAATCAAGAAAAAATGTTGGTTAACTAGTGTAAGCTATATTCTACAAAATTTTAGTATCTTCTTGGAGGGCTTCAAACATTGGAGTGGGTTAGAAAGATATTAATAACCACATTCAAAAGAATATTTATATGGCCTACATCCAATATACTTTAATTTATCCACCTAGGCCATTGGGTTAAAAATAGTATGTTCTACACCTACATTTCCCCAAATATGTGATGGAGAGATTATCCTTGCATAATACCTTTAACATTGTTGGTCTTGTGGACTTAGATTTCCCTTTAGCCCAATACATGTTAGATCCCATTAATTGAGGACTGAGATCACTATTTTCCAAAAGAGAAATAAATGTGTCAACTTAGCTTTTAGGAGGTAGAGACTAGGGATTATTTTATTTACATATGCACATTTTTATAAATTATATAGAAGATTTTGGTGTTTCTTTATTGATTTATTACAATTTTTAGAAACCTTCTTTGAATATCAAGAGCATAAGTGTTTGACATCATATATAAGAGAATCTTGTATGTTTAACTGTTGTGAATTGAGTAAGGAGAAATAAATAGGTACCCTAATTAAAAAAGCTTTTAGAGGATGGTCAAAGAAAGCAAAATCTCCAAGCCTAATAAATAAACAATGATGCATATATACCAATAGAAAAATCCATCTTATAAATCTCTTTCACAAATTTGTTTTAAAAAATCTCTTTCACAAATTTGTTTTAAGTATGATCTTAACTTTAATTGCTTTTAACCTTTTATTTTGACTATAAACTCTAGGTTTTGTATTTATGGATTTCTTTTCAATGGAAGGCCAAAGCACGTTGACCAAAAATATTGAAACATTTCCCTTGAAACCGAAAAAAAGGGAGAAACGGTCGGCACTGCTAGACTAACTCTCTAATTCCAGCCAGGCAAGACTTCACGTGTTACAGTATACGACTTCCCTCTCCAAACCATTAATACTTAGCAATACCATGACCACTGTTGGAGCTTTGAAACTGTCAATTTCATGACCGTCTAGAGCAGTGCTTTCCAGATTTGTTGGTGAACTAATAAAAAACACGTTTCCAGAATTCAGAGGCGGGGAAGCTTTGAATAAAGCGCTTTCAATCTCACTTTCCTCGCAGCTCGGTATGGAATAGAGAAATTTAGAAGCGTGCATAATAAATCCTGCGATCCAGTTGTGATTGTCAATTAGTCATAAGATTTTCTATATGTACTGTGTTGTTAGATTATATTTGACCTAGAAATTCATGTGATCATTAAATTATGTAAATTTATAGTTAACTTGTATACCAAACACATGATTGAATATATATACTGTTACCATTTTGTACTCATTCAATAATACAGATTTGACTTACACACCTCCATGATAGTTACGTTGATTTCATTATATCTAAGGAATTTAAAGAAACTTGTTATCCGATTGATTTCGTTGGATTCGACGAGTAAGAAAGGAAGTGAAAAAAAAAGGATAAATATGTGCATTCAATCTTAAGATTAAATAGTCAATGGTAATTTTACACTTCATTCACATTTCATTATGTTTTTATTATTCAAAATACATCAAGATTAAATAGACAATGGTAATTTTACACTTCATTCACATTTCAAAATGTTTTTATTATTCAAAATTGACTATTGACTATTGAAATGAATGATTTTAAAAATAGCCTATTATAAACTATTACCAGTCAATGAAATTATGGAAAAAGATCATAAGCTCAAATCGCAATAGTATACTTATATACAGCCAGCATATTGATGGATTGAGAGGGAAGATCAATCATTGGTGAATAATTGATAGGAGACATATAACCATGAAATTTCAGTGGAAGGACAAATCAAAATAAGTGAAGAGCAGAAATCAAAATAAGTGAAGAGTAGAATTGAGCTACTAAAGCATATCTTTGTTAACTCTCTCTGTGTTTCCCTAAGCACAACTAAAATGGTGATAAAGATTATATACCTTGAAACTATACACATAATAGTAGTTGTTAGCCATTGAAAGACCCCTTCCTTTCTGACGAACACTTATGAAGCTTTCTCTATGGGACTTCTTGCATTCAATAGATTCCCAATATTATACCTTTGCTTATACTGTTAGTTCCCACAATTTGGTAAATCTCATTGCATTCATATAAAGTGAAAGTGAGACATTCAATTATATTATTTTTTTCAAATCTACAATTGTAAACACAACTTAGCATTGTTTCATGTTTCCATGGCCATGAATTGTTTTTTTTAAGGAACCATGTTTCTTGATTACATCCTAAAGCACAAGGCCATTCATCCATCCATGTAAGATTTTCAAAATATTTTTCTATTTGAGATTTTATACTTTTATAATTTTTAAGCATATTTCAAATTGTCAATCTCTTTAGAAGTGTAAGGGTGAAAATTTCTATTTTTAATACTTTTAATTATTATCTTTGGACACACTTTGACTAGTTGGTCTTATTGTAATGATCCTCTATATAATTAACATATTTTTACATGAAATTTTGGTAAAATTTATCCATTTTAAATGAAACTAACTTCATATAGCTCAAAGATCTAGATTATATCTTAAATTCCTCTTTCTTGTCCTAGATCTTACCACACACTATGTGTATCTACCTCTAGATATGGGGATCAAATGCATGGGAGAGGGATTGTCTGTAACAAGTGGCAAAATGCACATTTGAAACTAGAATCACACTTGTGGTTTTGACCCCCTAAATTTTCAAATCAATAGTAAACATGGGCCTAAGTTGACTTAGTCTCAAATAATTATATTTATCAAAATGAGTGCAAAATATTTAAAACTACATGCTAGGGTATTGTATAAGAGGATAACTATTAACTCATTTTTATAGAGAATGCAAATACATTTAATAGTATATTATAAAAAACATGTGGCATCATAATATGAATTGATAAAGATAGACTATAAATCTATATTCTTCTTAGCATGTCTTCTAATTTGTGTAAAATCAATCTAAAGGTTTGATTAAGGAAAAATGATGGGATAAAATTACTTCCCATGCCTAGCACACTAAGCTCACATGGTATCTCTATGAGCCATCATGTTTAGATATAAGAGGCAAACACATGTTTATAGATTTCATATTGTAGGTATGTGGGGATCATGAATAAAAGAAATCAACTTTATAGTTTGATTAACTCCACTAATGTATACTTTTTATTTATAAACAAAAATAAATCATATCACATCATCTATAACATAATATTCTTCATGAACTCCTACAACTAAGTCCCCTAGTCATTTTTTATTTTTTATTTATCTTAGCACTGATTTTAAAGGAAGAAGTTGTGTAGAGTATCTCACTCAACTCTTATATGCATGCTTATTTATTATTATTACTCAAATTTTTATTTATTCAACCTTTACATTTTTATAGGATGGTTTTATTTCCTAACTTTAATTGGTGGATTTAGCTGTTGAATTCCTTTATGGATTTGACCTTCTTTCTAAATTCCTAATTTTTAATATTTTTCTTAATTTCCTCATCTTTTATTTTTAGATCCACAATTTTTGTACTATGATTATGTATACTTTCCTTTCCTTTCCATTAATTGGTTCATAGATATTGATGAACCTAATTGATCTCACACCCCCAAGATTTTTTCTTACCATTTATTCCTCCTATTTTTCTGGTTTCATTTCATATTTGATTGGTTACAATATAGATCCATTTTTGTGTGGCTTTTATTGCTAGATCCTTTACAATGGATGTATTTTCCTTTATCCTATCCAAGTCCTATTTGATATAACACCCTTACAATTTTTCCTTAGTATTTTTTTATTCTACTTTTTTATTTAGTATCATATTTTTTTGGGTAGAGTTTGGATCCATTTTTTATGGTTCATATTGCCATATGCATTATAGTGGATGTATTTTCCTTTCTCCAAGCCAAGTACAATACTTAGACCACTATTTTATATGATTATGATACATCTTTTATCATCCATGATAGTGACCTATCTCTTGTTTGATCACTTTGCTTATTGGACACATGTTTAGGGATGATGTTTTCTGTGATGATGATACTCCATTCACCACTCATAATTTTTGATAGAGAAACAAATTCCCAGGAAAACCAATTGCATAGAGACCTTCAAAAATAAGAGAGAAGCTTGGGGCTCTTTCATCGAAGAGGAATGCTCAATATGAGATCTGATATTTACATATTGTACAATGCATTCCTTATAAAGGCAAGAAAAAATTGATATCAGGTAAACAACCACCTAGTGTGGGAAGTATGGGAAAAAACTAATCAAAATGATTTACCCTAAGTTAAAATTTAAATACTCTAAGACCCCCTTAAGTGCAATTTAGGGAGAATGAAAATGCAAAAATGCAAAAAAAAATGTAATATGGGCCTCGACTACACAACCATGTTAGGTACCCAATTACAATGCAAAAAATAAATCTCTCACAACCGGAGAAAAGTAGAAAAACCCTATGGGAAAAAACCCCTCTCCAAAGAGAGAAGAGAAAAACAAAAAAGATG